>VBSM01003151.1:2589308-2610869 GCA_008086735.1 Cheirogaleus medius | reverse complement strand
AAAAGAAAACCCCTGTCCCACAGCTCTCCACTGAGATGGCCTCAGGGTGAAACTTCTTCCCTCATTCTGAAACAGACAGCTCTGCAGCCACCTGTGCTCCACTGCAGGAAGCTGCCACTCCTTGAAGGAAGGGGCTTGGACCCTGCTCTCTGTGCAAGCCCAGGTACAGGATGGTGAGCATGCTCTCCATGGGGATGCAGCCACCCTAAATGCCTTAGAATGGCCACACCCTGGCACACCTGTGCCAACCCTCCAAGGGAACAGCGTGACTATGTCCACAGCAGTTGGTTAGGAGGGAAAGAGAAGTCCTCATCTCCACATCTGTTAAATGGACACTAGTGCCACCTAATCACTGGGCCAGAACTGCTCTCCTCCTCTACAGAGGCCAGTGTCACACCCATGTCTCTGCTGAGAAGAGAGCAACACTCTCAGCTTACAAGTGAAGAACTTTTGAATGGAAGAGAGCATGTGCCCTGGTCATTTTTGTCTCAAGGGGCACATGGTGCACTGCACTCTCTTCTCTTCTGGGGCATCCTGATCTTAGGGATAGAACTCCTGAAGTCCCACAGTTCTCCTGGGACCTGCCACCCCCTGTGACTACTGCTGTCCAAGTGGGTGCTAGAGAATGTTTTCAAGGGATTCAGTAATGCAGAGACACAAGGGGTGAGATTTCCTAAGCAGGGCAGCTGGAGAAAACTCTGCTGCTCCATTTAGGGAGGTGGATGAGCTGTGGAAAAGGGGTTTTCTGAAGCCTTCAGCTACATTATGGCCACACCACCCATGCAAACCTGGGTGCAGTATGCTCACTGTCATTGGGGGTACAGTCTCCTTAAAAGCCCAGGACTGGCCATTCCTTGGTGCAACCATGCAACCTCCTGTGTAAACAGTCATGGATGCATCCACAGCAGTGGGTGGGGGGGGTGAAGTCTCTGTCTCCACATCCCTTCCCAGCATGAGTGCTGTTTGGCCACTGAGGCTGAACCACTCTCCTCTACTGGACCCAGCTCCACACTTTTGTCTCCACTGGGAGGGGTGCAGACACTTTTGGTTTACCTGAGAGTGGGTAGCTCTCAGGTGGTGAAGGGTAGGTGCTCTGGTTTATTTTGTCCCAAGGGATGCTTTGGCATGCTGCACTTTCCCTTCCCCTACGGGCAGCCTGCCCTGAGTGTTAGAACTACAGGAATCCTATAGCTGCCCTGGGTCTTGTTGGAACTTTGTGGTTGTCACAGTCCAAGCAGGTGCTGGAGAATGTTCATGGAGGGGGTGTCCAGTGATGAGGAGACAGAAGGGCTGAGACACCTGGGCAGGACAGAGGCCCATAATAGGTGCACAAGCAGTATGGTGCCTGCTGCCTCAGCTTGGGTCTGAGGCGAGGGCAAATGACTCTGTGCGGGCTTGCCATCCTGTGCTCTGCCCTCAAGAGTTTCCCAAATTGTTGTCTACAGCAGTGCTTGGGCTTGTAAGGATAAAGGGGCTCCCCAGCAGTTCAGGAGCCAGCAGTCTGCTGCAAGGGTGAGGGGCAAAAAGAAATACCTCCACCAACCCTTTTCACCAGACTCCAAGTTCGATGGGGGTCAATCACTGCCAAACTCTTGTTTCCTTCTTACTCTGTAACTCAGCTTCTTCCTGTGGGTTCTCCAGTAGGTTCTGGCACTCTTCCCCTAGTATTCCACCTGGGCCCTGATTACTCACGTGTAACTTTGGTTCTTCTTTCTGAGGAGAACTGGCAACCAATGTCTCTAGTCAGCCATCTTGAAAAAGTATAATTCAGAAAATTATAAAGAATGTAAAGTCATGTGTAGTCCTATCTCACTGTAGATAATTACTTTCAATATTTTGGTGTGCCTTTTTCTATGTACACGCTCTATATAATAAGTCATTTTTCTATCTAAATTCAATATTGGGAATTTAACTCAAGATTATTCAATGGTATTTGAAATCAGAGTAGTGATTGTCTCAATGCAGTGATTAGGTATTAACTTGAAAGAAACTAGAGAGAAATTACTGGGAGCATTGGAAATATTCTATATCTTGATCTGAGTGATGGTTATACATACATATGTGTGTATGTATGTATGTGTGTTTGTATACAATTTATCCATTAAATTTCATACCTATATTAATAGTTTATGTATGTTACATCTCAATAAAAATAAACCAAAGAAAAGTCAAACTGAAGATTAATTTCAATTCCAATTGAGATACACAATATCCATTATCAATTTACTGAATTTTCCATAATTGAAAAAGTAATATATGTGCATGACTAAATAGTCTACAAGTACAAAGAAATAGAAAATGAAAAATAGATATTTCACTCACAAAGGCACCATTTTTCCCTCCTTAGAGGCAATATTTATTAATGTTAAAAGTTACTATGTAATATAATAGATAATATAAGTAATTTTCCATTATATTATGTACATTTCTGTACCTTGCATTATCCCTTTAATAAATCTGAAGGAGTTTTCCATATTTATATACATACATGTTCTATTTTTGTTAATGGCATAGTATTTCACTGTATCAACTTACCACATTTTTTAAACCAAATTTTTACTGATGAAAATTAGTGTTTTTTCACTAGTATGGTGCTTTATTATAACCAATCTTGCAACAAATATCCTCGTGCATATACCTGTCCACATGTGTGAGTATACTTGTATATATTTCTCGAAGTAAAACTGCAAGATCAATGGGAATGTGCATGCTAAAAGATACTGTCAAATTGCCTCGCAACGAGATTGAAACAATAGCACATATAACAGCACATTACAAATGGTATGATAGCAAAATCTTTAACCTTTGCCAATCTGACAGATGAAAAATGGTATCTTTGTTCTCATTCCCATTTATTTTGTTATAAGCAGTCCAAACATATTTTCCTAAGCCTATAAGTTATTTATATTTTTTTTGATGATCAGTTTGTTCATGTCTTTAGCCTATTTTTTATTGGGTTCATCTTAGTTTGAGTTCCACTGAAAGAAAAGCCTGATATAAGAATTTGAGTTCAAATAGTTCATTTGGAAGATGATCTAAGAAAACAAGAGTTGGAAAGTTGATATGGTGAGTTGGAGAGGAAGAAAGGACAATAAAAGGATGCATTATGTGAATCACTGCTATAGACAGCAGGGACTAAATTCCACCAGGACCTCCTGAGATACGTACACAATGTCTCTAAGTACTGTCCACCTGAAGGTTCAGAGGCTGAAGGCATTTCTCTATTAGTTTCTGTCCTCCCCTGATTATTACCCAAAGGGAGTGTTAAGTCTTCCATATATTCAGGCTATGATTGTATCCCATGGTATTGGAAAAGGCCACAAGACAGAGAGTAGAAAGATGATTGAGTCTGCACTTGAGGAAGTATGCTGTAAACTGTCCTTCCCTGCTAGGCCAGAAATTTAATCCCCCACTGGGAGGTACTAGAGTGGCCTAGAAACACCAGCAAGAGGGCTACACCACAATAATCAGCCCATCCTGGAAAGCTTCTTTTTCTCCATGGGCATGAGACTCCTCTTCCTTATACAGAGACACTGGGTGTCTATGTGGCACTGGGATGAGGGATTTCACCATAACAACCACTCAGCTGAAAAGCCTCTTTGCCCCTGTGGTCCTGAGACTCCCCTTCCCCACCAAGAGATGCTAGGGCAGCAGTAAATGAGTACCCACAACAACAAGGGCCTGGCCAGAGAAGTGCTCTCCATCATCTACAGTTGGGGGAAAGAATGTCACAACAACCTCCCTGCCAGGGAAACCCCTTTACCCCCCTGACCTGAGACTCCCCTCCCCCACCCAGAGACATGAGGCACCCAGGCCTAGGCAAATCTCTTCCACTTCACCAGCAAATACCAGAGGGGACTACAGAAGCACCAGATAAACTAAGCAGATCAAAATAATACCCCAAAGCCTCTGCAAATTAAGCTGTCATTATAACCACAGACCACAAAAGTAAGCCAGGACCTGGGTGCTAAATCTAGCCATGGAGATTACCTGCTCACGCGAAAGGTTTAAATATGAGTCACCTAACATAATCAACAAAATGTCTACGAAACAACAAAAAAATCTAACGTAACAATAATTAGGGCAAGGGGGCCAAGATGGTGGACTAGAAGCAGCCTGCACACGCCACTGGCAAGGAGAAGAATGAAAGTTACAAGTAGATGCCCACCTACAGATGGACCTTCTTGGAGAGAGCATGGCAAATCATCAGAGAAGCAACAGGAGACACTCAGAGTAAAAGAAAGGGAGATGAGATGATCCACTTGGCAAGATTGGAAGGTACCTGGGGTTGGGGAGGTGCGTTCACATGTGGGTAAGGATAGGAGGAGAGAACCCCAGGACTCCACACTTCCCCCACAGCCACTGCAACCTGGGCTGTGAGGGGGCCACCACCACCCCCGCAGGCTTCCAGACTGATCAGGGAGCTGCTTGAAGACTGTGCAGTAATATTGCACCAGAGAGTGGGCAAAGCAGGGACCCTCTGGCTTCCATTCTGGGTTGCTGCAACTGATGCCATTCTGAGCTCTCACGCCCAATGCTTCTGGTCTACACAGGGCTCGGCTTGGTTACCACTGCCTTCACATCACCAGGCAGGGTAGGGAGCAGGGAGAGCAGATGCTCTCATGCACCCCATGACAGGGAACTGAGTGGTCCCCCATGGAAGATGCAAGCAGAGCAGGGTCTGCCTACACCACCCGACAAACCCCATAGCAAGTGCCTCAGTGGGACCTGTGCCTGTGCGAGAAGAAAGGCCCAGCCACTCTGTGGCCTGGCCCTGAAACCCCACCCCCACTGCCACTTGGCCTTATGGCCTGACCGCACAGTTCCTGCACTGCTGCCCAGCCCCACGGCCTGAACCCCATGGCTCTTGCATGCCACCTGGTGGGATGTGCTCCCGCAGTACAATGTTCCACCACATACCTGCTAGCCATGTGCAACCATTGCATCTGAACCCAGGTGGAGAGTGAACACCTTAAGTCCTTATACTCACAGCCACCACCTAGATAGCCTGGCTTAGCTGCCACTGTCACTGCCATGGAGAGACCCAGGCAGAGCAACCTTCCATGAGGCCTGCCTCCATGGAGAAGAACTCACCCATCTCCTGCCTGAGCCTGAGATACCTCAAAGACCTACAAGTAGAACTATCATTTGATCCAGCAATCCCACTCCTGGACATCTACCCAAAAGAACAAAAGACATTCTATAAAAAAGACATCTCCACTAGAATGTTTATAGAAGCACAATTCACAATTGCAAAGATATGGTAATAGCCCAAGTGCCCATCGATACATGAGTGGATTAATAAAATGTGGTATATGTATACCATAGAGTTCTACTCAGCCACAAAAAACAATAGTGATCTAGCTCTTGTATTATCCTGGATAGAGCTGGAACCCATTCTCCTAAGTGAAGTATCACAAGAATGGAAAAACAAGCACCACATATATTCCATTGAATTGGTAGTAACTGACTTAACTGACCAACATTTAAGTGTACATATAGTAGTAACATTCATCGGTGTCGGGCAGCTGGGACGGGGGAGAAGGGGATGGGTATATCCACACTTAATTGGTGTGGTGCGCACAGTCTGAGGGATGGACATGCTTGAAGCCCTGACTCGCTAGGCAATAAATGTAACCTAGACATTTGTACCGCCACAATATGCTGAAACAAAAAAAAATTTAAAAAAAAGAATTTTAACAGGTGTAGTGTTGGAAGAAATGGCAGATAGCCAGTGATAAACTTTTTAAAGAATGAAGAATACTATGGTTCAGATATTTGCTCCAAAACTCATGTTGAAATTTAATCCCCAGTGCAATGGTATTAAGAAGTGGGGCCTTTAGGAGGTGATTAGGCCATGAGAGTTCTGTCATCATGGATGGGATTAGTGCCACATAAAAGGGATCGAGGGGGTGAGTTTGCCCCTTCCATACCTTTTTGTCCTTCCATCTCTTTTGCCGCATAAGGACACAGTGACACAGCAACAAGGTGCCTCTTAGGAGCAGAAAGCAGCCCTCACCCAGACAGCAAATCCGCTGGCGCCTGATCTTTGGACTTCTCAGCCTCCAGAACTATGAGAATTACATTTCTTTTCTTAATAAATTACCCAGTCGCAGGTATTTTGTTATTAAAATGGCACAAATGCACTAAGGTAAGGATAAATGGTGGGGCTCAAAACAGGACCGCAACAAGAAGTAATAATAAGTAGTATGGCCTGATAGCGATACATTCAAAGGTGGGGGCTATCACGGAGAAAGGAAGGACAATGATCTAAAATGGGACAATTGTTTGGAATCTGCAACAGGACACAGAGAAAGGGATGAGTATGAGGGAGGGGATTGTAGAGAGAGTGATGAGAGATAATTAGGAATATCTGGCTTTTAACATCAATAGCAATAATGTCTCATTTTTTTAATTTTTTATTTTTTATTACATTAAGCTGAATTTTTTATATGTAGATGACAAGATAACTAATTGTGGTCTCAATTTGTTCCCACTGTAGTTCTCCTCTCTCAGGAGGATTCCTTTTTCTTAGGTAGGAAGAGAGGTTACACAGTAGAATCTAAAGGAAAAATTGCCTGAAAACCTCTTGCTAGATTTTTGAGGCACAGTTATATTAGGTGTTCTCAAGAAGTAAGGAAAAGTGGTAAGTGAATTTTGTATGGGATGGGGTGGGGACAGAAGTACAAGAGCTTAGGGGAGAGAGGGAGATTCACCAGGAACAGGAAAGGATAGGAAAAAACAAACAAACAAACAAAAAACAGGAAAGGATAGGAGGAACTATGGTCATGCCTGCCCAGTACCCATGGAGGTAGCAGGACTACAGTGAATATGACCCTAGGTATCTGGGCTCCTTGCCTTGACAAACACTTCCATGGCCACACAAGCCTCAGAAGCCGCACAGCCATGCAAGAGACTAAGTGAGCAATAAGTCTATCAATGTGGGCTAGTGTAGACTATAGACTAGTGGAGCACCCCTGAAATTTCTCATCTGTAAAAGATACCTGGGACCTTTTTATAACCCCAACAGATGAATGAGGGAAGCCCAAATAACAATTAAGATTAAATGTCCCCTAAGACTGGCAGGATGGGAGTTGGAGCCCAAATAACCATTTTTGTTTGTCTTTTACACATTCAAATTTGTGGAGTAAAACTCATAAATGCCTTTTACAATGTCAAATGAAGTCCCTATTTTTCCAGCTTGTCATATAATTTTAATTTTATTTGTAGAAAGAAGCTTTTCATTTTCGTGTAGTTTAATTTGCCTTGAACTTCATTACATTCATTTCCAACTATCTCAACTGTGAGACCCAACTTTATGGTGTTAACATGAATGCTTTTTAGATTTGGATAGATGGTCACATTTTGCATATATTTTAATACCTACCTGCCCACCTGCAAGTCAGACAGACTATTTCATCTGCTAAGAAAGTGCCTTTAGGGAATGGCTGGGATCTATCTAGTTATGGGAACATAATTTAAAATTTTTGTTCGAAAAAGTATATTGACAAGCTTTGAAGACCCTTAAATATGTCTCAGGATGCTACAACATAAAGAGTTAATCTTGCCAAAAAAAAATCACATTATACAAAACTGCCAGTTGAATGGCTTTTATATTTTTTGTGTTATTTTAGCATTATTAAACAATCTTTGTCATTACTCATGAGTCTTGGATCACATTAGCCTTATGTGTTGTTTTAAAGATAAAATTTAAAAAGGATCAATAAAATGTGGTATATGTGTACCATGGAGTTCTACTCAGCCACAAAAAACAATGGTGATCTAGCACCTCTTGTATTATCCTGGATAGAGCTGGAGCCCATTCTACGAAGTGAAGTATCCCAAGAATGGGAAAACAAGCACCACATGTACTCACCAACAAATTGGTATTAAGTGATCAACACTTAAGTGCACATATAGTAATAACATTCATCGGGTGTCGGGCAGATGGTAGGGGAGAGTAGGGGATGGGTATATTCACACATAATGGGTGCCGTGCGCACCATCTAGGGGATGGACACACTTGAAGCTCTGACTCAGGTGGGGCAAAGGCAATATATGTAACCTGAACATTTGTACCCCTGCAATATACTAAAATAAATAAATAAATAAATGGATGCAATTATTCTATTAATCTATGTTTCAGGTTTGTGGGACAAAATCTTTTGAAGTTACTGAAGATAGGTCCTGACCTTTTAGTCACCAGAACTCAAATGGTACTTTCATGCAACAACAAATGGATTTGTGGATTTTAAGTGGTTGTAAATAAAGTAGCACTAAGAACAATTCAGGCAAAAAAATATGGCCCATTTCCCCCCTTCAACTCTCATTTTTATTGAACATTTTCTGTATGTTAAGCACCAAATGAGGCACTTTGACATATGGGGTGGCAAAGCTATAAGAAATGGTTAATCCCACATCTGATTTTGTATTCATCTGCAAAGTAGGCTTTGGACTAGGTTCTGAAAATATAAATCCATATAGAATTAATTGTACTTCCTCTGGAATGATACTTTTTGAATCAGTTTGACTTAGTTTTGAATAACATAAAATATGACATGTGCCAGTGCTTTCTGAAACATGTTTGACCTTAATTCATTAACTGCTACCATTCAATTTCTGGAATTAAAGAGTAGCCACATTCAATGGTTTTGTTATCTTTAGGAACCTAAGTATCTTCAAATCAGGGGTAAAGGCTCTATAAATATAAAATAGTGCTGTTAGATTGGATGGCAGTTAGTGTGGGAAAGAGATTCAGTCAATAGATTTACAGCATTGGAGTCTGTAAATCCCACTGTTCCCATTGTGAGTGATAAAGTTATTAATAGCTAATGACTAATGGCTCCTACTCATGACCAACCCTGTCCTCATGCTTTGGTAAAGGGTCCCCAGGAAAAAACTTTCTCTCAGCCTTGGGCGCCTCGCCTTGTCCAAACTAATTCCAATTTGTGATGATACTTGTACTCCTTGGCTCACAACACTGTTGCTTAAAGTAGTTGAAATCATTGGGCCCTATAACAAAATCAGATGAATCAATTTTTGATTGTAATGAAACATTTTGAATTCGGCCTTTGAATATGTCCTGATATAACAGGATGTGCATGCCTCTAATGCTTCACGGCTGGAACCTGCTGAGGGAAGTACTGTACTTCTGGTCTCAAAGGAAGGATTCAGCTTTCTTGGCAACCTGCTATGATTACTCCATGTTCCGTTTTCCACCATCAGCCTGCACTAAACCATTTCTTAAATGTAAGAGACTATTTGCTTCTCTCTGTGGATAGGGTTCCTCCTCTTTCCTCTCCCCTGGACTTGAAGATACTGGGGTGGGATGGGAGGGAGGGCAAAATTAAAACTTGCTTGGGTTTTACCCAAACTGTGTGAGTCTGTGCCTATGTGTAAAATCCCATATACTCAGAGGAAAATTAATTAGTTTCTAATTTCACCACTGTAGCCAGAAAGTTTTTCTTTAATTGGATTAATATACCCCTCTTTGGCCAGAATTCCTAATGCAATGATAAGCAGAAGCCCTAACATACTCCAATCAGTGCATTACTACATACTTTAAAGAAATCAATAGTTCTCAAATGAGTCCTAATTCCAAGGCATTAGACAAGTATATTTCAATAATGACATCAATCACAGACTTTTTAAAATTTTATTTGGAGAGGTGGAACAATGATTCGTTGCAGATTTTCTGATGAAACAATTAGCAGTCTTGAAGATTGTTTCAATATTTTCTAGAATACAGATTGAATACAAATTGATTTAAGTAGGCACATTTCTTGAAACAAATTAAAGAGTACTTAAAAGATCCCATTAAATTCATGTGGCATTATTCCTAGTTTTATGGATACTGTCTGAACTAAATGAATCCTAGCAGAAAACACTTACCGATTAATTTATCTAGAAACTGACAGCACTGAAAATATTAAAATGTATGCATTCTAATGATATATGTGCGAGAGTGCATGTGTGATTTTGCTTTGCTTGTTTTACTATCTTAATGATCATCCCTTCTTACTGTTTCCTCTGAGGATCTTACCTTACTCAACTGACGTAATCACTCAGAAATTTTCTTATCAGCCCTTTTTATCCATCATTTTCTAATTTTCAAATACTTCCAACAATGCCTTTTTATTTTGGACAAGGGCTTTGGTGAAACAACTAAATTACACCAAAATAAAGCAATACTCTGTCCCTAGTGCTGCTCACGACCTGCCAGAACTTTCATGCTTCCAATCACAGGGACAGGGAAACTGGCTAGTCAGAAATCCCCCTCCACACTTCTGTGATGAGCTGGGGCATCCAGGCACTGCTGCTGTATGTGAATTGTAGATACAATTTCTTTTGTCTATTACGAAGTGCACTGACTATGAAATTTCATTTGTCCCTTTACTTTCTTGTTTCAGCTGGCAAAAGATATAAAAGATTCCAGATGGATTTATATCTAAATTGGAAATATTCGTTGCCTATGAACCACTTTAAATATTTTCAGTCCTTTCTATTTGGCTACCCAACATTTCAATCTCCCTTCTTGATATGTGCTCAGCTTCCTTTCTTTATTAACACCTATCATTTAAAGCTCAGTTACACATTTACAATCTCTCTTGTGTGGTTGCTTTGGGATCTCTTTGTAAATTCAGTTCACTGTTGCCTATGTTTACTGGAATAACTGCCACAGAACACAATGGGAGTTGACTTGCTAAAATAGTTTACTGTCTTACTGCTTTAAAAATATGATTTTAAGATAAAACTTATTTTAAGCTTAACTTTGAGTAAATATGAAGAAAAAAATGAATTCTTAAAAGACTTGATTCTACACACTACTTAAATGAGAAAATTTTCTGAAATTCAAACATAGCAAGCTCCATTTGCTCAGCGATGAGGTACTTGCACAAAGTTCCCCATGGCCTTTTGGTGTACAAATTTATAATAATGAAGACTACTTCTAAGGAAATAATTTGACATAAAAGTTTTTCTTTTTAAACTACTGCATTTAAAAAGTCATTTGAGTTGTAAACACTCAATGATAAGCCAGTTTTAGGATCACATTATTGTGTCACAGTAACAGAAATGCGAATCACATTTGTGTCTTTAATTCGTGGATTCAGGTTCTCCTAAATTCTCATTATTGAGCTACTACACTCTTGATATAAGTTGTTAGGAAAATCCAAATCTTCATATCTGGCAACGAGTGCCAGGAAATGATGTGTGCTATCATGAAATCACACATAGTCAGCTGCTTTTGTATTTTGGTTAACCAGGTAGTTTGAAAATGATTATCCCACTAGTATTGTCTTCAGATTTTCGAAGCAGAACTAGAGGAATTATATTGAGGTATACTTTGTGGTAGTTCTGTTGCTTCTCTATTGCCCCAGAACTAACCATGGTATTGAGGATGGATATGCAGAAATTATGCTTTTTACCAGGTAGCAGTTACCATAGGTGACCAAACATCACCTATCTTTGGCGTCTATAAGATATTTGGGTGATGGACTAGAATGACTTTCACTACTTTAATTTTGCAGACATAGAGAAATGATACAAGCTGTATGTTTTGAAAATCTCTTCCCTTTTTTCACCTATACCATTAATCCCCTACATCACTGAAATATTTTTAATTTCTGATTTTACAAAACTAGAAACATGAAAAAATAGGTATTAGCAAAGTTTTTTCATTTGTTTTATTGTTTTTGTTTAATAACTGAAGGGGAATTTTTATATAGTTTAATCTGGGATTGGGCAAATATTTAATGTTTTTTGATGGTCACACTGTTGGCCAGATAATAATTTTGATAAATCAACCAATCTTCTTATGGGGGTAGAATTTGACGCCTACTTTAAAGTATTAAAAAAATGAATTAATTCTACAGTACTTGTATATAGGAGTTCAGTCCTGTATTCAGGCTTGCAAGTGTATTATTTGGTGGTTTATAAAAACAGCTATTGCACATCTTTGGGGGATCTGAGGAAAACCAAACATTTGAGGCTTTCTTCCTTCCTTCTTATAGGTAGAAAACCAGCTTAACTTGGGATGAAAAGAACACAACTGGTCTTTAACTGTGAGCTTAATTGTCATGAAGCAGGTGAGGGAAATGGGTGGCATTTTCCTCTTTATTACTGTAGTTTTCTCTGGGCGTGCAGGTTGTTCAACCTTAGTCTGGGTTATGACATAGTTCTTAAGATTTTTGTTTCATTATCTAACCTTTGGTTCTTTATATGACTTTGGAAAAATCACATATGGTTTGTCAATGTTTTTCTTTTTCAGAAAAATCCTACCCAGGGCCAATTCTTTTTAAAGCTGCTTGTAATCTAATTCATAACAGGATTCTTTACTCCATGTTGTAAAATGTGAATACAGATACTGTCCAAACTGTCCAAAGAGCAATGTTTGAATTCACAGTAACAAAAGTTACAAAGTTTGTGCAAAAGACATTGTACACCATTGCAGTACATAGAGCTTGCTATAGTTAATTTTATATATAAAGCTGCATTTCTCATTAAACTATTCTGTGCTACATTAAAAATTAAGTTTCTGATTTAATTTTTCACTAAAAAGAAAACTGAATGCTCATTTAATCTCAGAAATCTGAAGTTGCAAATTGCATACGTGTGAAGTTGGTAAATGTTGCAACAAATCATTGGAAGCTTTTAAACACCATCGCTGCTTTGGAGCTCTTCAAGTTTTCCAAGGGTCATGAAGTAAACCCGGCTGTGGCGATTGCGCAGGATAGAAGTAAAGAACAGCTTTAAAAAGAAAGAAAGACACTATCAGATATTTAAGACATTGTAACCAGATATTTGATATAACTGTAATTTCAATTTATCTGCATATGCTAATTAAAATATTAAGCCATACTGTTTTTTTGGAACAGATTTTCTTCAAATTAAAGGATAAAAGTTTAAATTAGTTTGGAGTTTAAATTATACATTTAAAAATAACCCTTTACCGTATTCTACATAATGGTAATTTTTACAAGTTAAATAAAATTAGGGTTTTTTGTAGGTGGCATTCATCTGTTGAAGTTCTTAGTTTTGGGTTAATGATTCTTTGCTTTTTAAAACAATAATCTACTTTTACTCAAGCTGGCTTTTCTTTAAATATAAGGAAACAAATTATTTAGATGTTGTTTACCATTGCTGCTTGTGTTTAAGAAGCCACTGAAATTTTCTACTTGGTGCGATTTTCTTTCCTTTTTACATTATTTTAAAAAATGTCTTTAAAAAATTTAAAAATTGATAGATAACATTGTAGTCATTTATGGTCTACAATATGATGTTTTGAAGTCTATACACATTGGGGAATGGTTAAATCTAGCTAATTGACAAATGCCATTACCTCACATAGTTATCATTTTTGTGGTGAGAGCACTTAACATCCACTTGTGCAATTTTCCATTTCAGGGAAATGGACTGGCATCAATAGGTTGATAAAATGAGAGGGACACATTGTGTAAATATAAGCTGTGCCATAAAGAAAATTAGAACAGAACATGGGCATAAATATTAATATCAAAGAACCCTCGTTGTTAGGACTGAGGCTTTTGACATCCACAACAGTTATACTTGGGAGGGTTGGACATAATAATGATGATGATGATAAGATATGGTAGCTACCTTTGACTTAACACATTTTATGTGTCAGGCCATCTGTGAGATATTTACTCTAGACACATTATCACTCATTTTCCTGACTGTTCCCAAAGCAGTTATTAATATTCCCATTTTGGAGATGAAGGAACTAAGGGTCAGAAAGATCAATCAAACTTCTCAGGTTCTCAAACTTAGGTGGCAGAGCCAGGACTGCATCGTAGGTCTATCTTACCTCAAACACAGGTTCTTGCTGTTGCATCTCTTTATATTGCAAATCAGCACCTTTCCTTGATGTACGTACAGTGCTTTACTCTGACTATTCTAATATTAACTTGAATCCTCTGCAGTCTCTTCTAAACATCATTTTTTCCTAATTGTATTAGGATTATTTCTTCACAGTATTTTTTTTATTTTTCATAATATGTAGGAATGGTAATGACTTTATACACTGAAATTTTTCATCTAAACTATTTGTATTGGTAAAATTGATCAAATCACACAAATAATTTCCAAATCTTGATTTTATTTTTCTTTTCTGCAAAATGGACATCATAATACCCATTTTCATGAAGATAAGTTGAGATAGCTGTTAAAGTACCTAGCACAAGGCCTACATTTAATTAGGTGCTCAGCAAACTGAGTACTTTTTCCTTCTGTTATTGAATTACACTGAAAGTGATGAAAGGAAGGTTTGCTCAAGCATTTTGTTTAAAAAATATCATTTCAGTATGAACATAAAAGAGACTATAGATCTAAGACAATAAAGGATTTTGCACTAAACAAAATAACAGCTAAGCTTTGCCTAAGACATAACTGGAATTTTTACTTTTTTTCCAAAATGGGCTTTTTTTTTTTGAATCAAACTTCATCACTTATCAAATCAATGTTTCTACTGTAAAATGTAAAATTGTTTTTATCAACAGTATGCCAACTTGAAAGATATAATACAAATATATTTATGGCCAGAAGGAAAAGGACATACATTTCTTTAGTTAGTTAATTTCCAATAGTTACTTTACTTTTGCTCTAACTGGAGGGTATAAGTTATACCTTGTCACCTCGGGTACACAGAAATCTCAGCTTCTTAATTGACCTGCGCTTCAGCTCATTTTCCAGAGCCCTGGATTGCAGTGAGCGCACTTCAATGGCCTTCTGGCCCCATCCTGTGGTTCTCTGTGTACACTCTAAAGCTACAATACAAATAAAAAAAATCAGAAAAACAAAATCTTTCCAGCAGTCATAGAAAATTATAACCATAGTCAACATGTCATTATTTTTCATTATTAAGAGGCTCATTATTACAGTTCAGGTTAACACATCCTTTTTTCCCCTTCTATAGTCAGTTATCTGGCCATGTTGCTACTCAGGAGTGGTGCTCAAAGCAGCTATTTAAAGGGTCCATGTGACCGACACTGAGTTATAAGATCTCAATGAATTCTTGTATTCATAATTCTCTAAGACCACAGAAAAAGCTAGGGGTTAATTCTCCCCTGTTTATAAAAATTCAAATCTACTCAGAGCCATTCTTTATTTTATAGTCTAAGTGAGGTACAGTGTTCCTAATAAGGGTTTATATTTGTGCTCCAGTGACATACATAGAAACCTAACTCTTAAAAATCAAAACTATTAAAAGATGACTTGCTCAAACAATGACTGTAGCAACCCTAATGCAATTTAACAAACTACCATGTTATAAGCAGAACTAAAGCTAATTTGATACTGGTTAAGACTTAGGAAATTTTTATTAAGACTTTAACTTTGTTGGCCCTGTTTTATAATACCTAGTGGCAATATAGCTTATGACAATAATTTCCTTAAACCTAATTATGTAAATAGCCAGACAGAGGACTGGTGCTGTGAGGTAATTTCTGACACAGGGAGCATCATTACCATTAAACATTTAACTTTCAAATTGATATTCTTTATGTACTTTAGAGGGAAACATTCCATAAATGAACAAATTCTGATATTTAAAATAACATCAAGATTTTAACTCGAGGTGAAGTAGTCTAGAAAACAACAAAGACAATTTTATTCCCATATTAATATGATTAAAATCAAAATTTAAAGTTACTTTGACTTTTTATTTTTTTATTATAAAGAGAATAAACTCTGCATTGATATAATTATAAGATAGGTTTTTAAAATTTTTTCCTTATCTTAAAAGTTCTAGGATGCCTTTGTTTAAACCAAAATTTACCTGGCCTATATATGTATACATTAAATATGCTTAAAAGGAATCAAGAATGAATTATTAAACATTTATTAAAAGTGGCTTTTCATAGGCATAGTGTGAGCCATTTTGAATCCCTCAACCAAAACTTACCAATCATTTATCTCCTGCTTCCTTTTACACTACAAATCAAAATATTTATGTGTATGAAACTGACATCAAAATTATAAAAATTACAATCATATTTTGACTCAGAAAAACAACTGTTCTAGAAGAAGACTTTGTAAGTCCAATTTCAGACTAGAATTAAAATCATCCCAGATATAAGGGAAATAAGGAATATCAGTGGCCTGAGAGATATGAATAAGTAACAAACTTAGTCTATCTGGATTTAAATTTTTTCACCTATGTGACTGTTCATTAAAAATGGTATTTTTGTCAATAACCACACAGAGCAAAAATTTCTAAACTTAAACCAAAGGTAATTGCTGAGTCCAAGTACGGCTCATATGGCATCATATAATTTCCACCTTAGTCCTTAAACACATAAATCTGCCACTTAACCTGGCTACTGAGTTAGCTTGCTTTCTGAGATGGGACCCAATGATTTGGAAATGGGACCACTTAGTAATACTAGCTGTGATTGTTAAATCTCTCTATATTTTTTTGGAAATTCAGAGCAATGATCTTATTCTTGAACACATTTATTATAGCTCAAGGAAATGTAAAATCTTAGATTGGAGAAATCTACCTCTGGATTAGTTTTAAATAACAAAGCAGTTGTTTTTAGAGTACTTGATTTTCTTAATATCAGTGTTACACTGTAGTCTTTAGTATATTCTCAAAATATCCTTGATGTACAAACTAAAATATCATGTTCTTATAGTGCTATGATTTATTTTAATTATAGATGTTTTTCAAATTCTAGAAACTTAAAATAGCTTTTGGTTTTAGTTTGGTTGTCCTGCCTAACAACAAGAGTTGTACCAGATGACTTTTCAAGATCCCTTTGACTCTTATGATTGCCTAGTGGCATAAATATAGCAGTTTGTTCAGTTTCCCATTTGAACTGAATTTCCTTATTCCCATTTCTGATTAATATATCGATCACAAAAGTACTACCATAAAGGCTAGAATATGATTCATTATTTTTACTTTCTTTTGCCCCAGATCTGTCAATTATACTGTATGCTTTTACCTTCTGTCACTTCAAATGGTTTTAAACCCTCTGTGAGTTCTTACCTGTTTGTAGAAATTGGAGCAGGTTTTCAGGACAATCCTTAACACTGACTATGTATGCAAAAAAGAAAGGATTCTGCAGATGCAGTGCAAAATGCCATCATCCCATATAAAAAATGTTCATTAAAAAACAGCTCTTTCAAACTGGTCCTTAAAAGCCACATGAGGATCACATTTAGTCATCTTATAAAGATTTCAGAGGTGTCTGGCTTCTCTCTTAAAAGACCACCTTCCTCTCACTCTACATAGACAGACACACACACACACATACACACACACACACACACAGAGCTGCCTTTCTCCTTTATTTACTCCATTAAACTTCTCCTCCTTTCAGGAATAGCTATCCTCCATCTAATCATTCTACTCTCTCTAATAATTTTAATTTTCATATGCATTCTGTTCCCTATCTAGAATTACCCCTGTAGTCACGAAGCCTCAGAAAAATACACAAGAATCTCAAATTATTTGGATTTCCTAGCTCAGGAGTCCTGCATTGGATAGGAAGAAAAAAAATGTCCCCGTCTGATGAAGATGAAAAGGCAGTTTTCTTTGCTGCCAACTGGGTGGTACCTAATAGGTATCCCAGTCAGTCATAACTATCTCTTCTTTAAATGATTTGATTCTTCACAGGAGTATCACTCACTAAACAGAACACTATTGACTACACAAAATAGAAATATTTTGCTCTTCTTTTACAACTATTTGGCAGTCTCCTAAGATAAAGGTAAACCTCCAAAATCAATGTGGTGAAAAGAAGCATTTTCAACATCTGTGTAAAGTCTGCAGGCAAAGGGAGTTAAAACAAAATTACAGATTATTATGGAAAGGAATTAGCTCCTGTTTCAATTATATAATATTGCAAAATAAACAACTCAGACAACCAAAATGAGTCTCTTTGTGATCCTCTCATGAATTCATTAAACATATGACAAACATAGGAATCAATTTACTTGGGGAATAAATATGCAGGACCCCAAATTAACCCTGTGTGTCTTGAGAAAATGTAATAAATAATTCAGGAAACCCTTTCTTAGGACACATTTTTTACCCCTGAAAAGTTGCCCTGGGATCATATGAAGGACTAAGAAATTTTATACATACCTACAGAAGATGGTATGTCTCGCCACACTTCAAGGATCTTCTTAAAGAGTTGTTCATTTTCTTCCACTGAGAGGGCTTCAGCATTGAAGGAAAGCATCACACCAATTCCCAGGAAATCAGGTAAAATGATGATATTCTGTGGTATAATGATTTCAAGGGGCTGGAATTATGTTTCATGAAGACTTATATGCCCAACATTTTATCACTACTACTTTAATCAAAGCAGCTTGGCTGAGCAATAAAGACCAAAAGAGTTTCAAAGCAGAAGGAGGAAGAGAAACCTCTATTTCCAAATTAATAAGCATGCTATCCAACACTTGCAAAGAGCTGCTTCCCTTATGTCATCAAGTCATATTTGTTTAATGTTCTCCTTTATATTTATGAAAAAGCCTTGTTTAAAAAAACAGCAGAGATATATTTCCAACACAGAGGAATTTCTTAAAATTTCAAAAGTATTATGTATAGTGATAGAAGAAACATTACATGTTACAGACTTAAATTTAAGATTCATTTCAGCACATTAACAAATACTTTAGTAATGAATGTGCAGACCAAGTAACAAATACAATCCTTGGTTGTCAGCCAATTCATTCAAATCAGAAATAGAAAATTAACCTAAAGATAGCTTGAGCTTAAAATCCTTACAAGGAGTAGCTTTATAATGTTCTTCATAGCTTGAAATATAACAGTCATCTCCCCTTTGCAAAAAAGGTAGGGTTACTTATCCAATTAATATAATTTAAAAATATATTTAATACACAAATTCAGAGATGTATTAGGTGACATAATATGAAATACTAAGAAATACCTAAGCATTTCTACATTTCATGATACATAAAATAATGTGACAAAATGTGTTTAAACTACAGATATTGTCACATCAACAGTATTTCCCTGAGAAATGAAGAATTGTTTGTTTTTTTCTATTGTTTCTTCAAATTAGTAAGTTACCAAAAAAGGTCAGAAACTATACTTGCCAAACCCAGCGTACTCAGGCCAAGTGCTTGAGGCCATGTCTCAGCAACAACAATCCTTAAAACTAAAATGGGGATCCAGAGGCGAAAAGCAATTTTAATGCGTTCCCTGGGAACTTGCATGAGCAATTGAATCAGAAAAGAGATGAAGAAAGAGTGTAAAAGAAATTGCAAGAAAGAAGGTTGTCTCAGTAAAATCTGTTTAGAATAAAACTGAATGGCTACAAATCCAGACAGCCTCCGAGGTAATTCTCTTGCTTCTCAGATGATTCCTGAAGTAACCAGATATTCTTTAGCACACATAGTTCCGTTGTAGCATTACAGCTTTTGTAATCTAGCACTCTTGGAAAAATATTATTTTTAGTACATTCTGTTTCAGAAGACACCCTCCCCTCCCTGATATAGCAGTCCTTTCTCTTTTAATGGGTCAAGACACAAGAGAATTTAGCTAAAACTATTTTTGAATGTATACACAAGGTATCCTAATTAGGTCAGAAAACGATTTTTAAAAATTCATCTCTTATTCTCACTTCCAGTGTAATTAATGGATTACTTCAAAAGGAAATAATTTTCCTTGCTTATTAGTCAGGTGGAACACAAGGTTCAACCTTCTTGAATGGCTTTTCAAATAAGTATAAACTTGGACCAATGCTGCAATGTTCAATATTACACTAGATTCTAAATAAAGGCTATCTGATACAGTATTAAAATAAAGATGCAGGAAGCTATGGAAGACAATCTAATTGAAGAACAATACAATATTTGTATCAAAATTAACATAATCTCATATCTAAGTGGCTTTGGTTGGGATTAGTTCAGTATTTTCTATATTATTAACAGAGTGACTTCTATACAATCATGGGCAACAACTGGATGATCAGCTAATGATTGTTAACATGACCAAAAGACTTAAAAAACTGTTTCCACTGACATCCTGATAATTGGTTTATGTAATTTGTTAGAGAAGTATAAGATAATTCTGAAAGCTGTTCAAAATATCACACAACTACAGTGATTTAAAAGTACCTAAAAGTTTTCTCCCGGACTTTTTGTATAATGCAAAACTGATAAATTTTGGTTGTATACAAATTGGGGATTTAAAAAGGGTAAAGCAGAGAACTACTGGCTCAGGCCTTTCTTTTAAATATAATTTTCAATACAATAGACATCATTTCTACCATCAAATTTTAGACACAGTAGAATTAAATTTTGTATGGTTGTGTGTGTGTGTATTAGGGGGATATTATATTGGAGCTCTTTATAGAAATGGTATGTATAGTATTTTTGTGACTATCCATACTTTAGGTGGTATGCTATATTTTTAATATATATAATTATTTAAGAGTTAAGAGTTGAGGTACATTTGCTTTTAAAATGGTGAATCCTTTTATCAGAAATTCGAACTATAATTGATATAATAAGAGAACATTTTACTATCATTTTCTGTATGTCACAGTTAAAGTAATACAATAAAGAAAGAAGATACAAATAATAATGCTGCAATACTGATGTATTTTTTTTAAATCTGTTAATGCATTATGGGGTGCAGAAGAACTAAAGAAAGGACTACAAATTCAAATACCTTGTAGGGCTTGTTATTATAAGTGCATAAAGATGGATGAATAGAGAATGTAGCGCACATATCCCATCAAAAAGGAGGCAGGCATACATCAGTTCCAGTAGATAATGGCCTGATATTGTTAGGTTTTCTGGTTTATCAAAGAAGTCCAGATTTTAAATGTAAACTATATTCATTAAAAACAAAACAAAAAACACCCTACAATGCTCATGGATTGGTAGAATCAATATTGTTAAAATGTTCATACTACCTAAAGTGATCTATAGAAGTAATGCAATCCCTATCAAAATACCACCACTGTTCTTTACAGATTTAGAGAAAATAATTCTATGCTTTGTATGGAACCAAAGAAGACCTCATATAGCCAAAGCAATCTTCTTCTTCTTCTTCTTCTTCTTTTTTTTTTTTTTTTGAGACAGAGTCTCGTAAGCAAAAGGAACAAATTGGAAGACATCAGTCTGCCAGACTTCAAGCTTTACTACAAGGCTATAGTAACCAAAACAGCATGGGACTGGCACAAGAACAGAGATATAGACCTTTGGAATAGGATAGAGATCCCAGACATAAAACCATCCTCATATTATCATCTAATCTTTGACAAAGATGACAAAAATATACACTGGGGAAAAGAATCTCTATTCAATAAGTTGTTTTGGGAAAACTGGATATCCACATGCATAAGATTGAAACTAGATCCCCACCTCTCACCTCTCACAAAAATCAACTCACAATGGATAACAGACTTAAATCTAAGGCGTGAAACCTTAAGAATTCTGTAAGAAAATGTTGGGAAGACTGTTTTTGACATCAGCCTAGGCAAAGAATTTTTGAAGAAGACCCCAAAAACAATCACAGCAGCAACAAAAATAAAGAAATGGGACCTGATCAAATTAAAAAGC
>VBSM01003151.1:2453519-2589208 GCA_008086735.1 Cheirogaleus medius | reverse complement strand
ATATTTGCTTTCTACACATCTGATAAAGAGCTGATAACAAGAATCTATATAGAACTTAAGAAAATCAACTAGAAAAAAATCAAATAACCCCATCAATAAATGGGCAAAGGACATGAACAGAAACTTTTAAAAGAAGACAGACTAATGGACAACGAACATATAAAAAAATGCTCAACATCTCTAATCATTAGGGAAATGCAAATCAAAACTACAATGAGATATCACCGAACTCCAGTGAGAATGGCACTTATCAAAAAGTCCCAAAACAACAAATGCTGGCATGGATGTGGAGAGATTGGAAGCCTCTTACACTGCTGGTAGGACTGCAAATTAGTACAATTCCTGTGGAAAGTAATTTGTAGATACCTCAAAGAGCTAAAAATAGAAGTACCATTTGATCCAGCAATCCCACTACTAGGCATCTATCCAAAGGAAAAAAAATATATTCTATAATAAAGACATCTGCACTCGAATGTTTAAAGCAGCACAATTCACAATTGCAAAAATGTGGAAACAACCCAAGTGCCCATCAATACATGAGTGGATTAATAAAATGTGGTATATGTATACCATGGAGTACTACTCAACTATAAAAAACAATAGTGAACTAGCACCTCCTGGATAGAGATTGAGCCCATCCTATGAAATGAGGTATCACAAGGATAGAAAAACATGCACCACATGTACTCGCCATCAAATTGGTACTAACTTACCAACACTAAATTGTTCACATGGTAGTAATACTCACTGGGTGCTAATAGGGATGGGATGGGGGTGTAAATTCACAACTAACAGAAGCGGAACACACTGTATGGGGGAGGGACACACTTGTAGCCCTGGCTTGGGCAGGGCAAACAGCATTACATGTAACCAAAATGTTTGTACCCCTATAATATCCTGAATAGAAAGAAAGAAAGAACAAAAAACACTGTGCCAGACAAAATCTATCTGTCAAATAGATTGAACTGTCTGGACTAAGAAATCGTCAGTGATATTTGTTTATGCAAGATCACTTTCTGGCACTCTATACTTACCTTTTAGGTCTCAGTTCCAGTATAGATATTGCTAATCATATTTCTAAACCTTTCAGTTTCGACAGTTGGAAATATTCAGATAGTGGCATACAATCATTTCTAGGGATCTGAAGGTATTATCTTACGTTATTCGGCAGAGTCACATCAGACATAACCTCAGATTCTGCATCGATGATGTGATATCCATCTGCTGAGCTGAAGAAAACCTTTAGTCTTTTTTCAGAGCCAATAGACAGATCAACTGTCACTGGCTTATGACCAAGTGTTGGAAACACCTGTGAATATAAAACCAAATATGGCCAAAAGGCCAAAAATGACATTCTAACTAAGGCAAAAATCCCCCATTCTTTTGCCAGATTTACAGGTTTACAAAACCCAGGTGGATTTTTTTTAATGGCATATTGTATTTAGAGACCTATGTATTACAACTTTTCTTAGCTCTGTTACTACAACAAAGAAATAATTATATTCAGGTTGTAAATATTGAGTTTCCCTTCAAAGGTCAAATTGGCTATGATCATAAGGGCCCTGCACTCGGTTTGCTGTCTTTAAGTTCCTTGCCTTGAGCTTCAGCAAATGAAGGAGCTCATCTGGTCTCTTAAACCGGTTCGCTGGATCAGCTGCCTGTATTTTTGCCAGTATTCGTATATAGGCTTCATAGGACATGTAGTCTCCTTCGGAGTCTGCTGACTGATCAATGCATACTTGGTAGGGAATGAAAAGGGCCAGACATGTTAACCTACCATAGACTAGGTGTACTCTAGGCTCCTATGGTTTCTAGTCCAAGGAAACAAAGGACCAAACAGGATTCACTGCCAAGATCCAGTCATGGAAGAGGACCGAGCATCACAGGATTCACCATACTGCAGTCATGAAGTGGGATTCAAGAACTGGAGTGAGGACTTGGACCATGAACTGTGTATCAGGCTAGACAGAGTGTTGGTACTTATCTCTTTGCTTTCCAGCTCCATACCAGGCAGCTCTGACCAATCAGCAGACACCCAAGAATAAAACCCATATCCAAATACTGACAGCTGACCCAGGACCCAATTTAGGGAGATCAGATAATGGATGTAATTTGTGTCAGGGCAGACCCAGACTGTATATATAGTAGTCTGTGCTATTTATAAAAGAACATAGTTATTTTGCAAATAGACATGGAGAGGCAGTTGTAAGAATTATCCCACATTTACAGCATACATGTGATGTTTTGGCCTACAAAATATGTCATGTACACAGATCCTGACCCAAGATACAAAAGTATTTCATGAATGAATACCTTGGTGGCTTCAATCAGGATGTGTCCCTGTCGGTGCTTTGTAAAAACCTATCCATGGACCAACCAATTCAATATCACCTGAAACATTTGGTAAAAATATAGATTCCCAGGCCCCACTACAGACCTACTAATTCAGCCTGGGGTTGGGTCTGCGATCTAAACTGTTAACAAATGCTCCAGCTGATTCTGATGTATATCCCAGATTAGGAGCTACTGGACTTGAGAGAATGCTGCCAGTTTATTAATCAGCCCTCATTACTATGGAGTAAATACAAAATAATTCAATTTAAGTGGAATTCTGAAGTATTATAAATAAGTTACTCTATATTACAAAAAAACAGCCCCCACTTTATGACATGTGATTTAAAAAAAATCATCAGCAGCTTAATTGTTTGGGATACTAAATGGTTACCTTCAGTGGCTGATCCATAGAAGTTCAGTTAAACCATAACAAAGTTGGAAAGAGTACTTTGTGAGCCTAACCACCATGCCTTGCAATAACTCTAGAAAGAAATGTGTTTAGAGTTCCAGCTTGGAAGGAATATAGACCCACCCAGTTCCTTCCCACCCTCAACTATTGTAGCCATGGTGACTGGAGCAAAGGCTTTTTCTTCCCTCCTCCTTCTTCCAGGGGCGTTACCTCGCCTACCTTTGTCACACGTTTCCTTACCTTCCCTCTGCTCTCCACCCCCCACTAAGAGAGAACAAGGACTTTCTGAACTTCAGGGCATTGTGGGTGGAACCCAAAGCCTGGGTTTGGGCTCTAGAAGAGAAGGTCTTCATGTTGACTACAGGAATTGGAAGTGAGGAGCTGGTGGGGAGGTCCTGTAAGGGGAGGGGTCAGGGATTTCCCTCGCATTCTCCCTTGCTGTGGTGCCTGTGAATTGTCTAGAAAAGGGCTAAACGATAATAATTGACATGGTATATTCAAATTACATTAATTGTAGAAGAATGGTATATACCTCTGCATCTGTATCCCAAAATACTGTTCAGTTTACAATTTCTTCTTAAAAGAAAAATTGTATGGTCCAAAGGAAAAGGAGATAGGAGATTACTCACTTTAATAGCAGTGCTTTCATCAAAGGACTTTGGTGCCCATGCATAAAGGTGAATTGATGATTTCAAAGCAATTGCAATATATGTTGTTTCTTCATGTTGGACTACAATGATAAAACACAAAGATGTAACAATGCCATGGAGTTAACAAGAACACTCAAGTATTTGTATTTGTCATCAAAAATGTTATAACCACAATGTAAGAGCACAGATAGCAAATTTTTAGAGATGTTGCTTGGTTACAACCTGATGCCCTCCAAAAGGTGGCAATATTACCATACAGTTTTATGGAGTATATGCATCAGCCTTCAAGAGCACTCTAAATTTTGCACTGAAAACTACAGAACATTGATGAAAGAAATTAGAAAAGACCTAAATAAATGGAAAAGAATTTTCACGTTCATAGATGGGGTGTAGATTTAACATTGTTAAGATAGTAATACTATCCAAAGAAATCTCTATTGATTCAATGCAATCCCTATTAAAATCCCAATAGTCTTTTATTGTAGAATTGGAAAAGATGATCTTTGATTTGCAAGAGGCTCTGAATAGTCAAAAGAATCTTGATAAAGAAAATCAAAGTTGCAGGACTCACAATTCCCAATTTCAAAACTTACTACAAGCTACAGTAATCAAAACAATATGAAACTGACATAAGGGTAGGCATATAGATCAATGGAATAGAATTGGGAGTTGACAAATAAACCCATACATCTATGGCCAATGGGGGTGCCATACCATTCAAAAGGGAAAGAACAGCCTTTTCAACAAATGGTGATGGGACAACTGGAAATCCACATGCAAAATAATGAAGTTGTATCCCAAACGTCACACCACATACAAAATGAATTCAAAATGGATTAAAGACCTAAATATGAGAGCTAAAATAATAAAACTCTTGGAAGTAAATATAGGGATAAATCTTGATGACCTTGAATATGGCAATGGATTCTTATATTTGACACCAAAAGTATAAGCAACAAAAGGAAAAAAAGATAAATCGGGCTTCATCAAAATTAAAAACTTTTGTGCATCAAAGGAAATCATAAAGAAAGTAAAAATGCAACCTACAGAATGGGAGAAAATATTTGTAAATCATATTCTGATAATGGTCTACTATACAAAATATTTAAAGAATGCTTACAACTCAACAGCAAAAGGATAATCAGACCAATTAAAAAATAGGAAAAGGGCTTGAATAAACATATCTTCAAGGGCAATATACAAATGGCCAGTAAACACATGAACAATATTAATCATGAGTGAAATGCAAATCAAAAATACAATGAGATCCCACTTTACACCCATTAGGATGGCTGGAATCAAAAGATAGACATCTACAAGTGTTCACAAGGGTACAGAGAAGATGGAGCTCTCATACATTACTGATGGCAATTTGAAATGGTGCAGCCACTTTGAAAAACAGTCTTAGCAGTACTATCCAAGAGAAAAGAAAACACATACCCACATATGAAGATGTGTGAAAATGTTCATAGTAGCAATATTTTTACTAGCCCGTGAGTGGAAAGAGTGCAAATGTCCTCCAACTGATATATGGATAAACAAAATGTGGCATATCCATACAATGCAATGCTATTCAACAATAAAATGGAAGTAGTGATACATATTATATATGTTACAACATGAATGGACCTTGAAAACATTATGCTAAGTAAAAGAAGTCTGTCACAAAAGACCATATAGTGTATGGTTCCATTTATACCAATTGTCTAGAAGAGATAAATCTATAGAGAAAGAAAATAGATCAAGGGTTACCTCGGACTGTGAGGCAAAGAGGATAAGGGAAGAGGGATGGGATGAGGTGTGACTGCTAATGGATATGGAGTTTCTTTTGGGGGTGATTAAAATTAGATCATGGTGATGGTAGCACAACTCCATAAACATACTAAAAACCACTGAATTGTGTACTTAAATGGGTGCATCTTATGGTATGTAAATTATTTCAACAGGGCTATTTTTAAAGATAAAATAAAAAGCATAAAAAAGTATATGTTCAGCTAGCCCCTCTGGTTCTTATGGAACTTGATAGATTTATACTTTGCACTAAAACTCCTCTTCCTTGGCTGGGTTAATGCTTCTGCAATCTCTAGCCAGACACTCTCTCTATCCATCTATCTCCCTCTCTCTCTCTCTATTTCTCTTTATCTGAGTCTAGCTTGTTCACAAGTAGGTCAAAGGAGCATGATTAATAAACCGCCAACAAGCAAAGGAATTCTGTTAGGCAAACATTTCCTATATATTTAATATAGTGCAGTAATTGGTTCCAGTTTGTTTTGTGGATCATGGAAGGCAATGAAAATAGGAGGCAAGTATGATCTGTTGCTGTCCTCCTGTGTGAAGATGCTAGTGTACCATCTGTCAGTGAGACAAATGGTTTTTGTTTATTCTGAGAGCTGGGGTAAATTGGAAAACTGAATTTAACTACTCCATGCCCTTACCAAGAGCATAGATTTTCAAGATGACTACCTTTATATTAATAACTATGTCTTTTTTCCCCAGCATATTATGGGGGTACAAACATTTAGGATATGTATGTTGCCTTCCCCCACCTTCCCCCCCAGAGTCAGAGCTTCAAGCGTGACCATCCCCCAGATGGTACACATCGCATTCATTATGTATGTATATACCCATCCCCTCCTCCCCCCTCCCATCTGCCCACCACCCAATAAATGTTATTCCTGTATGTCCACTTAGGTGTTGTACTAAAAATGTACAAGTTATTAGGAGGTAGTTTTCCTATATAAACTCCTGGATTAACATCTAAGGATATTTTTCACCACTGGAGATATCAAATTTGCATAAATGATTTGGAAGGAAGTAGTGAAAGTAGTGTATTTATTTAATGCTTAAGTTACCTGGGTACTCATTTCCCCCTTTAATGGTGCATGTGTACATATGCACACCCATATGAAAACCTATCCTCAGAAAGCCACTTTATATGCAGAACAAAAATGGTCAGTCAGGATAGAAATATCTGGTTGCAGTTCATATAATATGATTCTAGCTATCTCCCACTTATTCCACCAGTTCTGTCTGAAAGGGCCATTAAATGAAGAGGGAAAGAAGCAAAAGAAGGCTGAGGGTAGAGTGGGATTTGCTTCAGAAATAGAATAGAATGTTATAACATTATTTCACAGTTGTTGATAGCTACAGCAGGATTCTGAGTCCCTGTAGTTAAACCATTTCACAGTGGATGGCTGTGAAGAGATAGGGGATATGAAAACATGCTGATTGGACAGAAAATATTTAGTGATTATACTCATGAATATCAACAGTGGGAGCAAAGTCAGCAGGTCATAGAAGAATTTTCCTTTTGATTCATCTTAAAGTTTCCTGGTCAGTATTAAGAGGATTCTATTTTATTGTTGTTCCAAAGAAAAAGAATATCACATGAATCTCTGCAGGTTGGTGAAGATACATAAAGACCATTTACATAGTTGAAGCTATGTGCAAATTTGATAGCCCCAGAGGTGAAAGATATCCATAAATGTTAACCTAGGGGTTTATAGAGGCAGGAAAAAAATCGGTTTATTTAGAATATTCAGGGTGACTAGGAAGAGAAGAAAGGTGAGGAAGTAAACCAAACTTAAGTTCAATAGCTATTTCAGTCAATCAATATTTTCTCAAAAACAGCCAAGATTGTATTAATAGCATAAAAGACCTGGATGATGTCACAATGAAATTCACTCATCTTTGTATTTGATGTTGCAAATTCTTTCCTTTCTCTACTTTGACTTTTATAATTATGTACTTTACCAAATGAAAGGAAGCAAAATTTATATAGCTATAGTTAACATGAAATACGACTTACGGACACTGAAGTGTTCACAGCCTGTCAACTTATCAATAGCTTTGCAGGCTTCCTCTGTCTTCAACATTTCCTCTTGCCTTCTTTTACTTTCTGGATCATTATTCAAAATCTTGTTTTTTAGCCAGCTAAGATGGTATACTCTAAGTCTGTTCTTATGGCCTGATAAATAAGAAAAAATATAGTATTTCAATTCAGTCTTTCTTTTCATATATTATAAGAACAAAAAAGTAAAGGTATTTTGCCTTTTTAACCAAATATTTTCATTAAAGTAAAAAGCATTTTTAACACATTAGTTGCCACATGAGTTGTATTTAACTCACACTAGTTTTGAGCCCAGGGACCTCATGAAGCATATGTAACTCACCTCTCTTCACCTTGGGAGCGATGAAAACTATTTTTCAAGTTGCATATAACTCATGCACAGAAAACAATGAAAGATAACAAATTTT
The DNA here is from genome assembly GCA_008086735.1 of Cheirogaleus medius. Taxonomy (NCBI): domain Eukaryota; kingdom Metazoa; phylum Chordata; class Mammalia; order Primates; family Cheirogaleidae; genus Cheirogaleus; species Cheirogaleus medius. The sequence goes on along the minus strand of VBSM01003151.1, from coordinate 2,581,558 downwards.
TCGTTAAATTAGAAAGAATCGTTTTGTTTTTGAAGTTTTTATCCTATTTTCATAATAAAATACCGTGGCCCCAAGGAAAAAACTTTATTTTCTAGTGTGGCAGTCAATGTGTTAAAAAACTACATTGCATCAGAATCTTCCCTTCAGAGTTTGGAAATGTGATAACAAAGTCTATCTTAGTCTCTCACTTCGAAGAAATAGTAAAAGTCTCTACCAGCTATCTATGTTCCTGTCTTAAGTGGATCTAAAATAATTCTTTGGGACAGGATAAGACAGCCGCCACGCAGGCAACAAAATTACAAATCCATTCATTCATACCTTGGCTTTTCATTAAGTCATGACTCCTCTGAGGTGCAGAGTCCTAGAAGCTGCCGCCAGTAGGGTGTGTGTTTGAGAGGGATGTCTGAGTATGGACTGTTTAGGCATTCAGGGCCAGCAGAATGGGTCTTTTGGGGTTCTGTCTTTGCAGCATGCTTATAAAATAGTTGAATAATTTTGTTATGTTTTTCCTCAACCCAATTTTCTTTCACATTAATTTCCTAATGGCAAATCCCATCAAATTCTTACAATTCAAATAGAAAACACGGGCCATTAAAATCACACATTTCTCTTCCTATCTAGTGGCCTTATAGTCTTTTTTCTCTATCACTTTTAGGGTTTATTATTTCAAGATTTCTAGGCCCAGCAATAAGATTCTTATTTACGTGATTAATGTTTTTACATAACATTTTTGAAGCAGTACTAGGGTTCAGATATCTATGTCTATGACCATTCTCTTCTTAAATGGTAAAGTTGTGCTTCAAACTATTAAGCATCCTCCTATATTGAGGTTCTCAGTACTATCTGATGTAAAAATAATCCACATTTGAGAGAAGCTCAAGTATTAAAGAAGGGCACATTTGGGTTACAGAAAGCTGGATAAAAAGTAAAAAGTCTGTTATCCAGATATATAGTCTCTAAGCCACCCAGATGTTTTCAAAAAATAAATATTACTTCTGTGTGCCTCAATTATAAACCAATTACCATAAACATGATAAAAAAATTCATGAAGTCTAAGCATATACCTATAAAGGGTTTTCTCCTATAACCAAAACTTAATGCAAAGTTAATCATTTTAGGAATATACATCATAAATGTGCAATATGGCAATCTGCACATGATTTATACATATATATTATATTTTTATAAAAATATATAAACTCATATAAATGACTGTGATTAGCATCATTTTATTCATTCACCAAACTGTATTATTTTTTTCTTTTCCTCTCCTTTTGTCAGTCATCTTTTGTCTATAGTCAGCTTTAATACTAGTGCTTTCCTGATACTAAGCCCTGCTTAGTAATCACAATCACTTTTAACACTCATTAATTTGATCTCTGGTGTTCAAAGGTTCAGGCTCTGACTGATCAAAACTAAGAAATTCAACTTCGGTATGGGAAAAGTGTAAAGGTCTTTAGGGGATCCATTCTTGTTACTAACTTTATCTGTAGGCCCTTACAATAAGGCTGTGCCAGGGACAAGTCTCTTTTTTATCTGATTATTGTACACTTTGTTCTTCGTTCCTTGTAACACAACATAAGAAAGGTATTTGGTGGATGTTGGTATGATCTTGTGTGTATGAATGCATGAGAATTAGAGATATGAAGTTCTAGGAGGCTATTCTGGAAAGAACCTGCAAGAATGCAAATGGTGTGTTTTTCCCATCACTGACCTAGGTCAGGATCATTACAATCAAAGGACGTTAGTTTAAATTGTAAATAGATAAGAAAATACAAGTAGGAAAATCTGGTGTCCCAATTAAAAGTTATATTTAAGGTGTTCTCCTACGAATACTTTCACCTGAGAAAGTCTTTAGCCCAGTTTGCAACCTAATTAATCTGCATAATTACTCGGCTAATTTTAGTTCTTAAACAAACCTGAGATGGTAATCAGCAAATTGAGTGGCTCTACGACTTGAATCTGGCGGAATGGTCTTCGCTTTATAAGTTTAGTAATGTTTGCTTTCCCACTTCTATCCATCAGATACAGATTAGATCGTGTTCCCAACAGCAAGTTGACTCCTGTTCATACATAAAAAGAAAAGTGCTATATTAGCTCAGATTATTTTTTGTAAATGCATTTATGTTACTATTTTTGCTCTTATGGTGTGCTGATCTATGTAAAGGTGACTGACTTACTATAGGCTAATGCTAACCATGGACTCTACCAACAGAAGAAATTTCATTTTAATACATGAAAACATAGAAGATAATTTCCTCTGGCAATATTTCACTAGCTGGTTTCTGGTGTGCCATTCACAAATAGGACTTTATATATATCTTTTTACATACCCTTTAGTAGTGGCCCAACCTTTATCAAAATGAATCAACCTTTCTGAAAATTACCATTAAACATCCTTAGTCTAGCACATACAAACAGATCAATCAATTCAGTTCATTTCTCATTTATAACCATAACTGAAGATTTTAATGCTTTTGAGATAACTATATGTAAATAATTGTTTTTAAATTGGATGATTCTATGTTCACATATACATTAAAAATTTTACATTTCTTATCCTACTAAATTTATACACTTTCTTTTATTTGTTGGTTGACTCTGTTTGTTCAAATATAAGCACAAAGACCAAATAAGAGAACTGAAACCGAAGATAAAACTAAGGTTAAATTACAATTCAATCTACTGTGGCGGCTTTTCCCCATAAACTGACATAGGAAATAATCAGCCAAGTAATCTAACAGAGGAGAAAACTTTAGAGTCCTCATTTCACTTGGAGGCTATTTGTGCTCTGGGGGTATAAGGAGAAAAGACAAGTGTTTCTGCTTGCTTTCATTTTCCCACTCTATCCTTTACAAGTTCTCTAATTCATGGCCAATGGCAGGTTTAGAAACTGCACCTTCTTCTCACAAGGGAATCACAGAGGGAGGGCAAAGTACAGTCTTTTTTTTTCTATTTTTTTTAATTTATTCATTTTTTTCAGCATATTGTGGGGGTACAAATGGTAAGGTTACGTATATTACCCTTGCCCTCCTCCCCCCTCAAGTCAGAGCTTCAAGCGTGTCCATCCCCCAGATGGTGTGCATCACACTCACTATGTATGTATATACCCATCCCCTCTTCCCCCTCCAACTGCCCGACATCCGATAAATGTTATTCTGTTTCATTTATTATTCAGACTGGCTTGGGGTAAAATTTTGTCTCAGCATTACCAATGTGGTTATAATTCTTATGAAACAAATGACTGAAAAAAGTCTATCAAAGTTAAGATATTATATTAATAGAGGGGACTTTACAAATTTTCAAGACTTTTAAAAACACAATTCTGCAGAAATCTTTCTTGTAATACCTTATTAGGTATCATAGGCTGACCACTACCTTAAATTAAAAATACTAAGCTTAAATTTTCAAATAACCATAACCTAGTCCAGTTTTATATGTTAGCTAAGTTAATTCAGGTTTAAAAAACATGGAGTAAAAGGTGGGGACACCAATTCAAACATCAAACTGCACTGAGTGAAAAAAATCAGCAAAACCAATTCTGAGCAAATTAATGTAAATATATTTTTATTTGAATTAATGATTTGGTAATAGTAAAAAAATGTTTTATGTCTATGATTTTCATAGAAACCTATGAAACCTACATAGATGAAAATATATTCTTTGAAACAACAACTTAGTTTTAGGAAATCAAACTCACCCCACAAAGAACCACAGCAGATCTCAGAAGTAAATTCCTTCTCGTACATGTGGATTAGGGGCTTTTTGTACTCTGTGGATACATAAACTGGGTTAACATTGACTTCGGAGGGCTGGTTAGGTGATTCCTCAGGCACTTCCTCGAACCCAGAACATACTGCAAAGAAATAAGGGGAAAATACTGAGAGAAATTTCTAGTCTGTACACCATATGTGCCTGAGTGTTTCTACAGTTGAGACACAGCTTAGACAAACTCCTTTTCCTTCATTGTATTTAATTTTCATTTATTATTTCAGTAATTTCTAAACCATCCGATAACACAAATTCTGATGGTTTAAAATACATTGCTGAATATGAATATATTTTAAGTTACAGTAATTAGAACACACACAAAAATCCAGATAAGGGACTCAATTTCTCAATTGTAACTCAAATTTAGGTACCATAAATATTCAGTGAAGAGTAGACTTTTTAAAAAGCATATATCAACCTGAATTTTTGTCAACTAGATATCAGAATGATTTGATTCCTATCTGATCATGAACCAGTGGTTAAATACTATTTAATATGTGAACAGCTAGCAGCATTTAGAGATTATATTAAGCACACTCACAGGTGGCACTGGCAAAGTCAGTATCAGTAACCCTCCCAGAATCTTTGGAAGGAGATGAATGGAAGGCAGAAAAATCTGATTGTGTTGATAATTCCAATATGTCCTTATTATCATTTCCATCAGCAGGTGCTGCATTTGAGGCCTCACTTCTATCACCTGGCTCCTAAAAGAAGATTGAAAACCAATTTTTATTTTATTAGGAGGTTGGCAGTGGGAGAAATATTCCTAGGGGTCATTTGAAAAAGAATGCAAAATTTGTAATATTTACATTCTTACAAAATCCACATTTACTAGAAAAACTCAACAATTTCATCAGAAGAGACAGGACTAACCTATTACTGAGACAACTGGCATCAGAGGAAAAATGCGAGGAACCATAAGTCCCTAACTGTACAATATGGGGCCTAACATTTGTGGAATTTTTACCGTGTACCAAGTACTACACTAGGTATCTTATTTACATATCTTCATGAATCCTTATCATAACCCAACAAATAAGTATAATTATCTACAATTTACTTATAAAGAAACTAAAGTTTAGAAAAGTTAAATAATTTATTCAAGGTAATAGTGCTATTAAGTAGGGGAACCTGAGTTTGAAGCCAAAGCCTGTTTGATTCCAAAGCATACATTCAGCTGTGCTATGCCAAACAGCCTCTTGAAAAACTAAAAAGCACAGTGTGGGGGTATCTGTTTCACTGCTTTAAGGTACTTTCACAAAACTGGGAGCATGAAAAACCTGCAGGGAGAATTTTCAAATGACAGAGCAAATGATGGAAAATCAACCAACACAAATTCAAGAGTGTGAACATGCCTCACTGAAAACCTACCCTGCTTCTATTAACTTACAGTAAAGATACTCAAAGATAAAAGCCACAAAAAGTGACAATTTATGTGTAATGCCATATCCTGTGGGAAAACATACCAACTATTTTTTATAAGCCTGTATGTTGATAAGATCTTTGTGTCTAAACAGTGATTCTTGGCACCAAGAGAGTTGTGCAGCCCCATCAAAGACTGGTTTGTATGCCCTTTCCAACCACAAGACCCTGGTATGGCGGCATGTCCTTTTTAAATTAAAATGAAAGGAAGATCCATTCACTCTGCACATTTCTAAAATGTTTCTTAAGATAACTGGAGATACCCAGGGTTGCCATGAAAATTAAGACAGATAGATAGATAAATAGAGATAGATATTTTCCCACTGATACTGCTTTCCCATTGGAAATCATTTGGGGAATGTCCTTCTACCTTTTTTTCTTCCTTTATTGATTTCTTTCATAATTATTGTATGCCTCTCATAGGCCATGTCCTAGGTTAGACCCTGAAGTTGAGTGAGTTGGAAGAAAAATAATTAGGGGTGGATTAGATAGAGTTTATTCCTTTTAAGAGTTCATAATCTAGTGTAGCAGACAAACAAATAACACAAATAACTAAACTACAATGTCATAAATGGAACTATGGGAAAAATGTTTTGCAAGCACAGTGGAAGGGGTATATAATTCTGCCTGGGAAAGTCAAATATGATATTTGAGTTGGATCATGAAGGATGACTAATTCACTAAGTAGAGATGAGGTGAAGGGGCAACCTTCCAGACAGAGGAAACAGCTTGTACAAGGAACACTAATGAAAGAGCATGGCATCTTCAAAGCCAGTTTGTGTGAAAGGACAATAGGCTGGAAAAGTAGATTGGCATGATCTTTCCTCTGTCTGGAGTTCCACCTGTGTTTTCAGATATTCAGGTACTCCCCATTTGTCAAGAATTAGTTCAAATACCACATGCTCCAGGAAATCTTCTCTGTGACAATTCCTATTGATTTAGCATCTGTGAGCTACTTGAGTATTTTAAACCTATTTATAAAGTCAATAAATATTTTGTGAATGACAAAATCATTGTCTAAACAGAGTATATTACTTCAATTAAAATTGTACATGTGAACAGTTTCTGAAAAAGTTAAGCATACTTACTACATGACACAGCAATGCCACTCGTAGGTATATACACAAAAGAACTGAAGACAGGGACTCAAACAGATACTTGTACAGCAATGTTTATAGCAGAATTGGATAAAGGTGGATAAAACTCAAGTTCCCATCAACAGATGAATGAATAAACAAAATGTGGTATACATAAGATGGAATATTATTCAACCTTAAAAAGGAATGAAATTCTGATACATGCTGCATCATGGATAAACTTTGAAAACATGTTAAGTGAAATAAGAGAGACATAAAAAGACAAATATTGCATGATTACACTTGTACAAGGTATCTAAACAGAAAGGAGAATAGAGGTTACCAGGGGCTGTCAGAGGGGAAACTGGGAGTTGATTGTTTAATTGTTTGGGATGATAAAAAGTTCTGGACATGGATAGTGGTGATGGTTGCAGACTATTGTGAATGTACTAAATGCAACTGATTTGTACATTTAAAATGGTTGAAATGGTAAATTTTATGCTATGTGTATCTTACCACAATAAAACAATAACTTCTCAGAAACAAAAAATTGGATCTTCTTGGAATGACTTCAGCAAGATGGCTGAAGTAGAATTCGACTGGTGCTTGTCCCTATTACAAAAATGGACCAAAATAATGAATAAGCAACTAAAATTTGACCAAAGTGTCTGAGGGAGAGCACTGGAGTGCAGTGAGAAAGTGGCAAGGTCTCAGTATAGCATGGAAGTCCAGGATGCAGTATAGGGAGGGGAGCAAGGAGCCCTGCTTTTGTTGTCCCATCTCCCCCACCAGGATCAGCTTGGAGCCAAGAGGGACTTCTCCTTGTGGGTAAAAGTCAGAAGTCCTCCATCATTGTCATAACAGATATTTGAAGTCCTTACTTCAGGAGAATTCCACAGTCTTCAAGCCCTGAGCCCAGTATGGGCAGGTTCCTGAAATTCACATGGCTGCATTGCTCCAGATTAAGAGCAAAAATTGTGCACTTCACCCCCCACAATGACCCAAGCTGCTGCAGCCTGGTGCCATATTGAAACTAGAGCCACTGCTGGGGTGCACCATGCTCTGAGGGCCAGAAGACACTGTGATAACTCCCCAGTAACAACTTCCCCAAAAAGGAAGCATATAAAATGCCAGAAAATTCAAAATAATGATCTTAAAGAAACTCAGTGAGATACAAGAGAACACAGATAGCCAATTCAATTAAATGAGGAAACAATTCATGATCTGAATGAGAAATTCAACAAAGGGATAGATATCATAAAAAAAAGAGCAAAACAAAAATCTTAGAGCTGAAAAATTCAATTGATGAAATAACAAATACCATTGAGAGCTTCATCAACTGACAAGACCAAACAGAAGAAAGGATTTCTGAACTCGAAGACAAGAGATTTGAAATAAAAGTATATATATTAAAAGAATAAAAAACAATGAAGAAATCCTACATGATTTGTGGGAAACCATTAACAGAATAAATTATAACATGATGGGAGTTCCAGAAGAAAAAATGTAAAAAGGAATAGAAAACTTTTAAAATGAAATAATAGCCAGAAACTTCCCAAGTCTTGAGAGACATATTAACATCAAGATGCAGGAAGCTCAAAGATTACCAAATATATTCAACCTATGTTTTGGCTTCTTGGCCTAGGGGTATGATTCTTGCTTTGAGTGGCAAATATATTCACCCTAAAAAAGTCTTTTCCAAGGCACATTATAATAAAACTGTCAAAAATCAATGACAAAGAGAAAATTCTAAAAACAATAAGAGAATAGCATCAAGTCACATATAAGGGAATTTCCATTAGATTAACAGCAGATTTCTCAGCAGAAACCTTATGGGCCAGGAGAGAATGAAATGACATATTTAAAGTGGTGAAAAAAGTCTGCAAGCCAAAAATACTATACTCAACAAAACCATCCTTCAGAAATGAAAGAGAAAAAAAGTCATTCCCATACAAGCAAATATTAAGGACTTCATTACCACTAGACAAGCCTTTCAAGAAATGCTTAGGGGAGTCCTACATCTGAAAGCAAATAAACAATAACTATCATGAAAACATGTGAAATTATAAAACAAACCAGAAGAACAGATACAGAAAGGAGAAAAAGGAATCAGACCTTATCACTACAGAAAACCACTTTAACCATAAAGTTAAGCAATAAGAGAGGAAAAAAAGATATACAAAACAACCAGAATATTATTAATCAAATGACAGGAGAAAGTACTCACCTATAAATAATAACCTTGAATGTAAATGGATTAAATTCTGTAGTTAAAACATAACAGATTGGATGAACAGATAAAATAAAAAACAAGAGTTAACTATATGCTGCCTACAAGAAATTCACTTCACTTGTAAAGAAACACAGACTTAAAATGTAAGGGTGGGAAAAGACATTCCATGCAAATAGAAACCAAAAGCAAGCAGGAGTAGCTCTACTTATATCAGATAAAACCCATGTTAAGTCAAAAAATGTAAAAAAGAGACAAAGAAGGAGATTATATGATGATAAAGTGATCAATTCAGCAAGAGGATATAATAATTATAAATGTATTTACACACAACACCAGAGTACCAGATATATAAAGTGAATATTATTAGATCTAAAGAGAAGATAGACTCCAACACAATAATACTTGTGGTCTTCAACTCCCAACTGTCAGCATTGGGCATATCATCTAAAAAGAAAATCAACAAAGAAACACTGAATTGGAACTGCATCATAGATCAAATGGACCTAACAGACATATAAAGAACATTTCATCTAACAGCTGCAGAATATACATTCTTTTCATCAGCACATGGAACATTCTCCAGAAGTGACCATATGTCAGGCCACAAAATAAGTCTCAAATTTTAAAACTTGAAATCATATCAAGTATCTTTCTTTTACCAAAATGGAATAAAACTGGAAATCAATAACCAGAGGAACATTCAAAGCTGTATAAATACATGAAAATTAAACAACATGCTCCTCAGCAATTAATGGGTCAATGAAGAAAGTAAGAAGGAAATTTAAAAATTCATTGAAACAAATGGATACAGAAACACAATATACCAAAACTTATGGGATACAGCAAAAGCAGTATCAAGAGAAAAGTTTGTGACATTAGATGACTACATCAAAAATGTAGAAAGATTTCAAATAAACAATGATGCATCTCAAGAAAATAGAAAAGCAAGAAAAAAACCTGAACTCAAAATTAGTAGAAGAAAATAATAAAGATCAGAGCACAAATAAATGAAATCAAGACTAAAAAGTCAATACAAAACATCAACAAAAGGAAAAGTTGGTTTTATTAAAAAATAAATTGACAAACCATTAGCTAGAATAACTAGGGAAAAAAGAGAAGACCCAAATAGATAAAGAAATCAGAAACAAAAAAAGAGACATTACAACTGATATCACAAAAATACGAAGAGTCATTAGACACTATTATGAACAATGATATGACAACAAATTGGAAAACCCAGAGGAAATGGATAAATTCCTAGACATATGAAACCTCTCAAGATTGAACCAGGAAGAAATACAAAACCTAAATAGACCAATAATGAGTAATGAGAATGAATAATGAGTAAAGAGTCTCACAACAAAGAAAAGCCCAAAACTGGAAGGCTTCAGTGCCAAATTCTCCAAAATGTGTAAAGAAGAAGTAATACCAATTCTTCTCAAACTATTTTGAAAAATGTAAAGGGAAGGGAATTCTTCTGAACTCATTCTACAAGGGTAGCATGATACCAAAACTGTATAAAGACACAAGAAAAAAAGAAAACTACAGCCCATTATCTCTAATGAACATAGATGTAAAAATCCTCGACAAAATAATAGCAAACCAAATATAATAGCATATCAAAAATATTATACACCATGATTGAGTGATATTTATTCCAAGAATGCAAGAGTGGTTCAAAATATGAAAATCAACAAACGTGATACATCACATCAACAGAATGAAGGACAAAAACCACATGATCATTTCAAGAGATGCAGAAAAAACATTTGATAAAATTCAACATTCCTTTGTGATAATAATGCCTAACAAATTAGGTATAGAAAGAATGTATCTCAACACAATAGAGGCCGTATATTTCAAACTCACAGCAACTATCACATCGAATGGGGAAAAGCTGAAAGTCTTTTCTCTAAGAACTTGAATGAGACAAGGATGTCCACTCTCACCACTCTTATCCAACATAGTACTGGAAATCCTAGGCAGAGCAACCAGACAAGAGAAAAATGAAAAAAATATCCAACTTGGAAATGAGGAAGTCAAATTGTCTTTGAAAATGACATAATCTTATATATACTAAAATATAAAAACTCCACCAAAAACTTTTAGAACTGATAAACAAATTCAGTAAAGTGGCAGGATATAGATCAACATACAAAAATCAGTAGCATTTCTATACACCAACAACTGACTAGATAAAAAAAGAAATCATGAAAGCAATTGCATATGCAATATCTACCAAAAAAACAAAATACCTAGAAATAAATTTAACTAAGGAGGTGAATGATCTCACAAGGAAAACTATAAAACACTGATGAAGGAAACCAAAAAGGACACAAAAAAGGAAAGGCATCCTATGTTCATGGACTAGAAGAATTAATATTGTTAAAATGACCATATTACCCCAAGTGATCTACAGCTTCAATGAAATCCCTATGAAAATACAATGAACTCCTTCACAGAAACAGAAAACACTATCTTAAAATGCATATGGAGCCACAAAATACCCCAAATAGCCAAAGCAATCCTAAGCCAAAAGAACAAAGCAGGAGGCATCACACTACCAGATTTACTGGTATACACTACCAAATATACTACAGAACTATAGTAACCAAAACAGCATGGGAATGGCACAAAAACAGACACACAGACCAACAGAAAATAATAAAGAAACTAGAAATAAATTCACATATTTATAGCTAATTGATTTTTGACAAAGGCACCATAAATATTCATTGAGGAAAAAACATTCTCTTCAATAAAGGATGCCAGGAAAACTGGATATCCATATTCAGAAGAATGACACTCAAACCCTATCTCTCACCTTATATACAAATCAACTCAAAATGGATTAAAGACTTAAATGTAAGACCTGAACTTATAAAACCACTATAGGAAAACATACGGAAATATTCCAGTTTGTGTCTGGGAAAAGATTTTATGAATAGAATTTCAAAAGCACAGGCAACAAAAGCAAAAATAAACAAATGGGATTCTATCAAACTACAAAGTGTATGCACAGGAAAGGAAATAATTAACAGAGTGAAGAGAAAACCTGCAGAATGAGAGAAATTTTTTGTAAGCTATTCTTCCAACAGGGGATTACAATCCAGAATATACAAGGAACTCAAAAACAACTCAACAGAAAAAAAAGGAAATAATCTGATTTAAAAATGGGCAAATGATCTGAATAGACATTTCTTAAAGGAAGACATACAAATGGCCAACAAATATATGAAAAAATGTTCAACACATCACTAATCATTAGGGAAAAACAAATTAAAACCACAATGAGATATCATCTCATTCCAGTTAGAATGGCCATTATCAAGTCAAAAATACAACAAATGTTGGTGAGGATGTGGAAAAAAGGGAACTCTTACATATTGTTGGTAGGAGTGTAAACTAGTTGGTAGGAATGGAGAACAGTATCGTGGTTCCTCAAAAAGCTACAAATAGAACTACCATATAATCCAACAGTTCTACTACTAGGTATATACATACAAAGTAAAGGAAATCAGTAAGTTGAAGAGATATCAGCATCCCATGTTTATTGCAGCACTATTCACAATAGCCAAGATAAGGAATCAGCTTGTGTCCATCAACAGACAAATGGATAAAGAAAATGTGGCTTTTATACATAATGGAATACTATTCAGCCATAAAAAATAATGAAATCTTGTCATTTGCAGCAACATGGATGACCTAGAGAACATTATTTGAGTGAAATAAGTCAGGGACTGAAAGATAAATACATGTTTTCACTTACATGCAGAAGCGAAAAAAGTTGATCTTATATAAGTAGAGAGTAGAGCAGCGGTAATTAGAGCTCCGGAAGGGTAGGAGACAGGGGATAGGGAGAGTTTGTTTAAAGGATACAAAATTACAACTAAATAGGAGGAACGGTAGTTAACAATAATTTATTATATATTTTCAAATAGCTAGAAGAGAGGATTTTAAATGTTCCCATCACAAAGAAATGATAAATATTTGAGGTAATGAGTATGCTATAATAGATACCCTGATTTAATCACTATACATTGTATGTTCTGAAATATCCCTCTGTAACCCATAAATATGTAATTATGTGCCAATTAAAATTTTTAAAAATATATTTTTAAATTGTACATGTTAAGAGACTCTACCTCAAATGTGATCTGAGTAATAAAGGCAAACAAATAAGAGATTTTTGCTCCTAGAAATAAATGGGAACCACCCAAATTAGAAGTGGTAAAGATCTACCTATACATCTATAATTGAAAATATTTGCAGCTTTGGGGTATAAGGTTAAAATATATTTGGAATGGCTGGAAATGCTACATGTCACATGAAGAAAGACATTCACAATGAGAGGAGTTCATACTCCTTTGTGCATTACCTCCTGTTGATGTTCAAAGTCCCAGGATGCAAGTCTCTCCAATCGTGGACGGTCTGTCTCTGAGCAATTTTCTCTTCTATTCAGTTCAAGTGCTCCACTCTCTTCATTGGTTCCACTGACTCCCTTACCTCCATTACCACTGCTGCTGCTTCTTCCACTACCTATACTGGCTTCATGTCCTTCTTGGTCTCCAATGGTTGCACTGACCCCAGTGGCTGCACTTCCTCCATGGCTTCTATTGGCTTTATGGCTTTTATAGACTCCGGATTGCTTCCAGCGTCCATCTTGGCCATAGCTTGCCCTGATAAAAAGCTCCAATTAATGAAAGAAAGCCACCCAATAAAAACACATTTGAAAGTTAGTAAGTAAATGTAACCGAATTAGGATGTGCTTTACATATGTATCTACCATGTCCAGACATGTCTTTGCTATGTGGCTACATGTGAACACTATTGGTATGATATAGAAAATAAAAATGCCCCAATGGCCTGTCAATCTTAAATACTGAATTAATACCATAGCTGATGTCAATTTTCTGGCTGCATTTGATTGGCAAAGGGAAGAGAACTTGCATTCTTTGTTAGGTATACGTGTTAGGTTAGTAGCAAGAATATGCATTTTTTTCCTTAAATAATAAGACTACTTCATGCATTAGCAACTTCATAGAGACATGAATGATCAAGATTACATTTTAAGCTCAACCACAACACATTTAAATAATTCTTCCTGCAATATATCTAATTTGTGTTAATTTTAACAGCTGCCCTAATTTTCTAACATGTATTGACTGCTTTGCTATAGAATCCATTGGTCTAATAGTTCACCAACAAGTTCAGTAATATAGACTTCATATCTTATAAAACTATGATAGTCATTTAATTAGTTGCTAAAATTATCAAGCTTAATAAAATGTCTCAATGCCCTCTTTTTGCATAAGAGACATTAAACGAATGTGCCTGTGGCAATTCTAAAAGTAAATTTATTTGACAGCAGAATTCTTGGTAGATTTTTCAGTTGGAAAAAAACCAAAAGAGCTCTTGCTAACTTCTCCATCAATTAACCAGATAAATATTATCTTAAATTTATTATATACATGGCGATATCTTAATTGTTGGAGAAAAGCATAGCTACGTTTGCAAATACCAGAGCTTCAGCTTACAGTTATTAAGTAGTACACTTCCTTTGTTGCCTCACTTCTCACAGTCACTGTGGTTTTATAGGGTAAGGTGATTCAGTGACACTAATTTTAACAGAAACATCTAGACAATTCCAGTTATTAAAAAACTAATAAATATTAATATTTGAATGCTAATTTTAAAAGTATACAAATAATGCAAAATTAGATGTTCTACGTTTGAACAATTTAAAATCTATTATTGAAAATCAAACCATTTAGCAATAAGCAAGTGAAATGTATTCACCCTCTTGGTAGTAAATTTTGAAAGCAAACCAAAGATGCAAATAGTTCTCAAGTTATAAAACATGGATAGTATAAGTAATCCATAAAAACCAACCTTGGCCAACTAGGCACATCATCACGATTATTGTCTGTGTCATCAACAGAATCATCATTGTTGTCATCATCATCATAGTCTTTACAGACATCATTAGCCTGATAAACCTGGTTATCCAAGTCATCACTGCCATTGGCAAGGTCATAGGTATCTTCATAAGCATCATGAGTATCATCATCGTTATCAGTATCAGCACCGGCATCATAGAGTTCAACATAGTCACCATCCTCTTCAGGTGGCTGAATGACAGGTGCGGGAGTTAACCAGTCATTCCGGAAGATTTCAGAGAGTGCATTATAGCCTACCCATTCATTTGTCAAGTACACGGGGGGTGATATTTTTCCTACTTTACATCCATTTGGAACCTGTGTGCACAAGAAAGGTTAATGTAGTCTCCAGTAGCCTTTCATTTTCTACAAGATTGGAAAGTTTCCAAGCTGACAACATTTTAAAATATATTTTCAATTGAAACAAAAATGTTCACTCACTAGATAGCGCCAATATTTTAGTGAGAATGAGATGCTAAAACTCAAACGTCAGGCTATGATTATTAGTGGCCTTTCTGGATCACACAGGGCAAAATTGACTCACTTTCTTTTTTATTACCCCTACTTGTCTGCTGAGGAGTAGACATTTGCCTTTGATGCTGGAAAGTAGAACAGGTGATTTGATGCTCTACAAATACGGTCAACTTTTTCCTTTTGCTTTATCCCCTGACACTGGGATTAACACATAGCTCTTGAAATTGGTATGTTAATTTCCCAGCTCTGAATTTACATGTTGCAGTTGTCTTAAAGCATTTTAAATGCTTCTAAAAAGCAAATTAATATAAATCTACCTTTTAAACCTTTTAAGTATCATATGTGTTATGTAACTCTTGGGCAACCTAGAAGGGATGTGTGTATGGTAGCATAAGGGTAATTACAAAATAAAATAGAATGATCTGAAAGCACACTGCAAAAAAAGTTGGAAAACTTTTTTAAATTATGCAATCACTATACATTTTATTTTTTACTAAATGTCTTATTTTTATACATTGCCTAATAGCCCAAGGAATGCTATTAAACAAAAATTGAACATCTAACCTCTTAATCTGAGATTAGCTTTTACAAATAGCTCGTTACCACTCCTTTCTGAAATATGTTCTGATTGACATAAAAAAGTGAAAATCAAATATTGTCTGATTGGTTAAGGGTTTTCAATTTTAATTTCTAGATTTTGTATTCTGTATGCTCACATAGCAAGGGGAATCTACCTTTAAAAGGTTAATTTTAAAAACCCTAAACTCTTTAAATTTTCCTTCCTTTAGTGAAGATGAGAATGTGTAAGTCAAAACAAATGGAAAAGTGAAAAGAATGGACATAAACATGTTAAGATGGAAACCTACATGGATGTCAATCAGCAACTTCTGATCAATAGTAGAATAAGGTGGTGATGACTGAGATCGCCTCCTGGTCACAGGACTTTCTTCCTCAGAAGAAGATTCTATGGAATGCCAAAAATACATTTAGTAACAGTGGTAATTACAGCCATTGCCTTCATTTGTATAGTGTACTAGTTCAATCCCTTGTTATTTTTCTTGTAGCCTCTGTGATTCTACTCAGGAAATATCACCTGACAAATTCTCACAGGGCCAGGATCCTGAATTCTGGGTTCAGTGGTAGTAGTAGGCTCAAATTTTGTTCCAGCTGTAGACCTACATGGCTATTCCATTTTGAGTAGTAAGTGTACACTTGCTAAATATTTCTCTCTACCTGTGTAAGAAGATACACAGTATGACTGGTAGCCAGGTAGATCCATTATTTTTAAATGTATCAAGAATAAAAAGGGCTGGCCTCACATACTAACCAATAGAAAAAGAGCCCAACAGTGCATTAGGAGACAATAGGCTATCCAAAACTCTCAAAATGAAAGTTGACTCTGAAATCTTAACCCCCCAATTTCTACCAAATGATATATCCTGATGTATTTCAATACAGCTAAGGAGTGAACTACTGAAAAGAGATAAAACATACCTTTTTATACAGCTGGGAACTTTTCTATAACAGTGAAATACAATAGAACTTTCTGCAGTGATGAAAATGTTCTGTATCCACACTGTCCAATGCAGTAGCCACTAGTCACACGTGACTATTGAGCATTTGAAATGTGGCCAGTGTGCATGAGAAATAGACTTTTAAATTTTATTTACTTTTCATTTTAGTTTACATTTCAATACCCACATGTGGCTAGCTGCTACCACATTGGACAACTCAATTCTATAGTGTAAATATTTCTATTTAAAATAAAATTTATCTGGTTTGGAAATCCAGATTTTGATATTGAGTTGTGGTACAGTAAACAACACCTGTGGTTGAAGTCCAGTAAGAATATTTAACGGGATCAAATATCAGATCTTAGTGAGTGTACTTAGAAAAAGCTTCACTACAGGAACAGTCATGTCCCTGTTTATTGTTTTCGTGTGCTTGGATTTTGAAGGCTGCTGCCTTTCTTTTATTTTCAGTCTTGGTGTACATAGCCAAAGTATAGACACTACAATTCCAAAAACCATGTATTGTAAGACTGCTGTCTTTTAAGAACATTTCACTGAACACGTGCCAAAATTTGTGTCCTCATCTTCTGGTACTGTTGTACTTTTGCTGTTTATTATTTTTCTATAGGAAACCATTTCTCTGAAGTCTTTTGGTGTGTTTGTTAGCAAATCAAATAAGAAGTTCAGGTAAATGTTTTGAGATTTTGAGACAAATCTGTAGTAAGGTGCTCTGATTTCATGGTCTTGTCATCTCATGGGAATATCAAATAGCACATACAATAAAACAAAAGAATTTTGGAACTGAAGAGATATAAGATGTTTAGCTATTATCTGCACAGATGCTATCCCCCTTCTCTCGCCCATCAATGTTCATGACTGCTTTGGAGCCTAATCCAGAATTTCCTTAGTTCCAAAATGAAACATGAATAAACCTTAAATTTTTAGTTGTTTGCCCAATATTAGCAAAATCAGCCCAAGTCAAACCAGAAGAAAAAGATTCTGAGGGAAAAATTCCTAAATTTACTCTTTACTTAGGCTTATCTTATTTCTTACAACATAGTATTTGTGCATGAGGGGATACTACTATTTAAAAAAAATTCTGCCATTATGTAAGTCTCTTAAGAAGAATGGGGTTTTTAAGTTCAGATCCTCAAATATTCAATTTTCAAAAAGAGGGGTATATCTATATCCTTTTTATTATTAAAATTTTCCTAAAATCTGTATGCTATATTTTTAAAGATGACTCAGACACTCAATTAGGCATTTTCCTCTTGCTTAAATTTGCCCTGATTGCTTAAAGCTAGATAATGCTAGATTTCATGACCCAATGCACAGCTTTTGGTTTTATTTATCCTAATATTTCACAAATCTATAATTCATTTAATCTCTCTCAAAGCACATCTGAAAATAAAACACCTGTTTGAAATTCATATCAATTCTCAAAGTTATTTTCTATGATTCGATTGATTAATTTTTCATGTATTCTGAGTAAAATCATTAGTTTGTAACATTTAGGGATATTTATGAGATACTGTCATATTTTGGGAGGTGAAATAACAAACTGATAAATAAAACACATGCTCACAACTAGTGCATCCCATATTCTAAAGGCTATCTATGAATTTTAGCTTGTTAGAGAGGCCTCTCCCAAGCTCCTTTCCCATATCTTTCTCACCTGGTATAGAAACTAAATAAAATTGACTCTCCCCGCCTTTCTAGACACATTCCTAATTAGTACCCAAGTAAAAGAAGAAACTTCAGGAAAATTATTTTCCATTTCTCAAAGGTCACCACTGACCACCCAACTGCCAAATCCAATGGCATGGCCTTCTGGTCTTAATCCTACTTGACCTCCCTGATACTTTCGATTCATTCCTTCTTGAAATTCTTCTGTCTGGAATTCTGAAATATAAATTGTTAAACATTAGCTCTGTTTTTTCACTGTTGAAACTTTATGCTTTGAATCACCTGATGCTGCTGGGCAATTTTGAGGATTTTGCAAACTCCTTTGTCTGATGTCAATGGGCTTCTGAGCTTGTTCCAAAAGAGACCGCGGAGGAACACTAATGAAAAGACAGAAAAGCATGTGCCATATCCTAACATTCATAAGGCGAATGTACAACTCAACATAAAGACTAACAAAAAATTTTGCTTAAATACATGGGTATATATCAAACTGAAAAGAAGTAGAGCTTAAGTAATATTTTCCAATTTCCACTTTCCCCTCAACCTGATATTTTATCTAGAACAGAGAAAGAATTTCCAAAATACAGCAATGAAAACATTTTTCCATATAGTATATGTTTCCTTCATATATTTATTTCTAAATATTCCTATAAATATTTTTAATCTAATATTCAGACAATATTCTTACCTGAGTAACACAGCAATAAGTATGACCTTATAGTGTGCTTATTTTAACATGATAAGCAAAATAAGTTATTGTTATTATTATCCTGATTTTAAATGCTTAAAGTTCATGTTTTTTAATGTCTTGTTCCTGATTTAGACAGATAGATAGATGGACAGATAGGGCACTTTCATTCTTACTATTCAAATTCAAAGAATATTTAGAAAGTTGCTTTGGACCAGTGATGCTAAATTTTCTAGCTACTTTGGTGTTTCTATATGGGAAAGACTTTGGTTATTGATTTAGGCCTAGAACAGACAAATCTTTTTACTTTTTAAAAAATGTTTTATTTTTAATTATTATGGGTATATAATAGTTGCATATATTTATAGGGCACATGTGATACTTTAAAATAACTAAAAGAGTAGAATTGTAATGTTCCTAACAAATGATAAATGCTTGAGGTGATGGATACCCTAATTACCTCAATTTGGTTAATACACATTGTATGCCTGTATTGAAACATCGCAACATCACAAAACATCACAAAAGTCTTTTCTATGGTGCTAATTTCAGGAAAGACTCAAGGTTCATTTAAATCAATTTTATAAATTTAACCATATTTAAAAGCAACGTGTTTGCTATTCATAAACTCAAAATCCTTTTGTAAAGTGAACAATCACTCCAAGTTTAACACTAAGTTTGATTTTTATATGTTGGATTTTATTAAAGTTATGTTCCATGACACCAAAAACAACTACTCAAAACTGGTTTCTTCCCTTTGAGGTCAGAAGGACCATGACAATCCATTCATTGAGTAAAGAGAAAAAGAAAGGTGTTTCCAGTCTTGTTTTCCAATTTTTCAAGACTTCTGTACAAGAGTTAAATCTAAAGACATAAATGTATGGGATTTTAAAAAATAATGAGATAGGAAGATACATACAACACAACATCAACTCTGTGCATTCTTACCACACTGTCCAGAAAATAGTGAGTGCTCAATAAATATTTGCTGAATGACTGAGTGAATCAACATAGGCTAAGTTCTCTCCATTGTAAGTTGGGGTTGGAGGTAGTATGATTTTCAAAGAAAATCTAATTAAAATTTGGCTTTAAAATATAACACATTGCAAACAATATCTAAGACATGGAACACAATCTTAAGAAATTACTGAAGATCATCAATATTATAAAGATCAAAAAATAGAGTAACTGGTATCAATATTATATATGATATTTTATTGATATAATATTGAGTCTAAGATTTGATTTTCACTATATGTTAAATTTTCAGGCTTACCCATTCTGATTTATTGTTGAGGGTTGATATTTCAGTTATGACTTCACACAGAATGTAGTGTCAAAGAAAGAAGCTTTAGTTTTTCATGTGATAATTAATCATAAGTAATTTGAATATTGATATCAAAGACATGTACCTTGAAGAGACGTTGACGCCATTTGCATGATCCTGGTTGTAAGACATAGTGGGTCTATCTTGAACCTTAAGGACATAATGGAATACTTCAGTAGAATTCTTGATCACCAATTCATTTGGGTAATTTATTTATGGTAAAATACCTTTTATATTTATCTTCCTAAAAATCTGACTTATAAAATATGGTTTTAATAAATAGATCCTATTTTCATAAATGTTACAACAACATTAGAATTGCTTAACCATAATTTCTGATGATAATTTTGAATTTTAGTATAGAAACAGATTCTGAAAATCATATAATCAAAAGCCCTCATTTTATTGTTGAGAAATCTGTAGTGCTCAGGAAAAATAACTTTTGTAGGAATTTTACATGAAGTCAAAGGAACATCTAAAATCAGAATGCAGGCCTCCCAAGTCCTAATTTAATGTTCTTCCCGTGTTACCACATTGTTTTTTATATCAAGTGAAAACTTCTTACTCAGAATTTAAAAATTTAAGTTCAAATTCTCACTCATTCACCCTTTTAAACTAACCCTAGATTTTCAACAGTTGTCATATATAAACAAATCATTAAAATCTCTCAAGAGTCAAAACTGCCCCATCTTTAAGAAAGTTTATTTTTCTACTTTACAATTTCACTGTACTCTCATAATTAGTGTCCACAATACTTTTTCACCTCTAAATAAATTAATTTGCATTTTACTAATTATACACTCATCTAATACAACAAAACACTCAAGAAAGGGCACATATGAGCCAGCTTCCATCAATGAAGCAAACTTATTCTCTGCCAACATTGGTAGACAGGGCCATGGAATGTTGCCTTGCCTCATTTAGTTTTATATCACTAGGTTTCTACTCACAATGGTATTTAGCTGCTCAAAAAATAGGTCATTCTGACATGCAATGAGCCAGTCACACTAGATTCTTTAGAAAGGAAATTTCAACACGTTACATTTTTTTAAAATCTAGCATTTTCATGCTGATAAACTTGTTCTATAGTTTCTAAAAACTATAGTAGACTTAGTACAGTATTATTTCTTTATGAAGTGACTTATCAAG
This sequence comes from Cheirogaleus medius, assembly GCA_008086735.1. Classification (NCBI taxonomy): domain Eukaryota; kingdom Metazoa; phylum Chordata; class Mammalia; order Primates; family Cheirogaleidae; genus Cheirogaleus; species Cheirogaleus medius. The sequence continues at coordinate 2,560,282 of VBSM01003151.1, read as the reverse complement.
GCTGTGTTTACACTCGAAGAGACAGATAAGTGAGAAATGAAAAATGTTGTGAATCTTTCACATTTTGCTAATGAGTGTTTCCAAATATAATCAGATGCTTAGCAGTAAGCAAGATAAGCATCTGCTTAACTCTTTCCACTGTCAATTCAAATAGCTGGCATCATATTGACCCTGTCTAGACCTCTTGGTTTATGAAGCTGATCTCAGGAAGTTTACTGACACTAGTAAACCAAAGGGCCAAATTTCTCGAAATAGATAATGGCCTTAAATAAAAAAGACAATGCCTAATATGAATTGTCTGTATTTAACCTGAAAATGGTTTTCCTGTTTAAGTGTCATACTTAAGGTAATAATTACTACCTGAGAGTATGACTAAAATCATTTAGTAAGACAGAGAAAAAGATATATTGCTTCTTCCAATTAAAGAATACAATCCACCTTACGTTCCTTCTGCCAGTGGTTAATATTTATAAAGCAATATTCTTTGTTGCTCACTTCAGAGGACTGTTAGTATCAGGAAGATTGTATTTATTTATTTATTTTTAGGATATTATGGGGGTACAAACATTTTGGTTACATGTAATGCCTTTGCCTCACCCAGGGCACGCTTGTAGAAAGATTGTATTTGAAAAGGAGAAATGTCCATAAAAGACTTCATAGTAGACTCCTGTGAAGCATCTTGTGCTGATTAGCATCCTTGTGTTGATTAGGAACAACAATGAGGTTCCTGACCCACTATCAGTAAGGCAAGAGTTTGAGCTCTTCACACACTCACCTAATCTACCTTAGTGAAAAACATGTTTTAGATGGCTGGCTGTTAGGAATACTAGTTATGATGCTACCTTGTCTACACAAGAATTGAACCTACAACTCTGGCCTCACTAATACATGTGCTAAATAGAATGCTATCAATGTAGTCATGAAAACGGATGCCAACCTTGACACTAGGATTGAATTATTCCCATAATTGTAAGAAAATAAACCACAGATTAAATGACCCAGACTCTGTCACGAATTGCATCCCAGAACAGAGACAATCAAGGAAAAAAAAGTGTCATTATTTTACAAACTGGACTACCAGCACTTTTCATGAGCAATATTTTTGCTTAAAGAAAGACTGACAAACTGTGACTATTCAAACTATTTGGTATTTGGTAGACATTTTATTTTAAATGAATGAAGTAATAAGCTTGTCAATTCAAGGAAAAAAAAAAAACCAACTGACTGTTGTTAGCAATGATAAAATTTGAGCTTTCAAGGGAAAATCAGAATTTTTAAACCTGTATCTATTACTGAGCACTTAACAGCTTACCAATACCCAGTAGCTTATATGATGGAATTGATGGAGATATTAAGAAATGCTGTTTTTTGCTATTGTATAATAAAACATGTAAACATTTGTAAAGATCTACATACACAGTGAACCAATATTTTCCAGCCGACCAATGCATGAAGTTAAAAATCATGCATAAGCAAAACATCTATTCATAGCACAAGACAGACCAATGGGTTTTAATATTAACAAGGTATACAAAATTTCACTGACATGGTTTTAGATTCCATTTCTCTAGTTTCAGTATATTATCAAAGGATTTCCACAATTATCTGAAAAATCTATAAAAATTCTCCCTTTCCAACTGCTTATATGTGAGAAGCCAGTTTTCACTCATACACTTCAACCAAAACAACATATGGCAACAGATTGAATGCAGAAGCAGATATGCGAATCCAGCTGTATTCCATTAAGCAAGATAGATTAAAGAGATCTACAAAAATATAAAATGTCATTCTCTCTAAAATATTATTTTGGAAAATATAGTTACTTTTCCTTCAAAAATTGTTTCTTCCACACATGCAATAGTTTTATTACTTTGTAAGTGAATTATTTTTAATTGTTTTCAATTTTAATTTCTAATTAGTTAGACATTGAATGACACAATCCATGTAATAAACAAAAACTTTTTGGGGTCCTCAATATTTAAGAGTATAAACGGATCCTGAGACCCAAAAGTTTAAGAACCACTGTTTTAGGCTCTTACTAATGTCACAGCAACTCATTTTGAGAAATTTACCTCATTTTCTCTGGGATTTGGAACATATGGCTGCAATGGTTCTATTTGGACTTTGGCCTGAACGGAATGAAATACCTCATCATTGTCTGATGACTCATCTTCTTTGTCCTTTGAAACAAAAAGGAAAATATGCATTTTAATTGTTGTTAAAATGCAAGTGATAAGAACAACTGCATCAACCTAATATATAATTTAAAAGAATAATTTCCCAATAGTAAAAATGATTTAAACCAGTAGTTTCTAATAGTTTTTAGTTCTGGATCCCTTTCAGAATCTGAGGAATGCTACAGATTGATCTTAGAAAACTGCATATAGGTACACACATTTGCATATATCTTTAAGGAGATCGCTAATCTCTTCAAGCTCACCTACGGGATCCAGGTTAATCTCTGGTCTAAATATTGATTAACTAATAACACCAAACTGCCACATTTAGTAAGCTAATATAACTCCAAAGTTTGGTCCTCCTGAGCAATGGAAGATCTATAATACAGAGGTGCAAATATTTCTCCCAAATAGAGCTCTAGGAGTTTAGAAAACTGTATTCCCTTTTAAGCCAATCAATATTATCTCTTCAACTCAAAATAAAAATATGGTTTTTTCCTGCTGGTGAGTTCAAGTACTAACCTATGTCTCCAAACTCTAATAAAATTTCAGGTATTTCAAAAGACCTATGACTTTGACTATATTATCAATAACTTTCTTTTCCTTTATGTTTTCTTTAAGGGTCACACATGAAGATAAGAATGCCTGTATAAGAGCCTAGAGTCATGGGATTGGTAACTATTATTTATTGACTTTTTTTCTATTTTGGAATGTCTTTTCACGTAAATATTTAAAACAATGAATGACACTAAGTATGTGCCATGCTGATAATACTATGAGTCTTCCAGGGTTAAATAGAAGTCTTTTTCACAAATGCAAAATCCATTAGATCTAATTTATTACTAGGGCTCATTGAGAATAGTCATTTTCATTTTAGATGCCCTAATTTTTGCCAAATATGACCATTCTAGACTTAAATCTCCCCTTCTCCATCTGGTTTCTTTTTCTTTGTATCTCCCTCTTTTTCTGGGAGCTAGACATCCATTTCCCCCTTTGGATCTTGCGTCTCTTGCTACTTTTACCTCTTCTCATGTTAAACGTGTCAGTGAATTAGCATTTATTCAATTGGCTCAAATGCATGAACCAAAAGAATTCCTTATCTAATCAGACAAGATTCACTTGTAATTATTACATCAATTATTATTAGGTAAATGGATGTGGATCACAGGGTTTAATTTAGGATCATTACAATGATTCCTTTTATGTAAATGGATGCTGCGAAGTATTAGAAAACAACTGTTCTCCTAATCTTGTCTAGCCTCACTAATTTGCCAATCAAGTCCACAAACTCTTCATCATCAGATTAGACTTGCCAGATTAAATTCAATAGCTCCAGTCATATTACACCTACTTTACGTTAATGGCTTTCGAAAGAACGTGTTATTGACTGTTCCTAAATAAGACAGAATTTAATACATTGTTTTCCACGTTTCAAAATGGTGCAGAGAACAACTTGTAACTTGTTTCATGTTCTGTGAGGTCATGTCATTGATTAATTATGTAAAATGGACAGCAAATTAGTGAGACAAGTCATAAATATGGTAAACATATACAAAATGTTTTGGAAACTGCTTGTCTCTCTCATTTTAACCTTGATTTAAACATTCTGAAGAACAAAAATGAGTGTAATTCACTCAAATAGTAGAGCTCAGCATTCTGTGGGAAGAAAAGGCAAGTAAATTAACACAGAGGTTAGAGTAAAAAACAGATTTGTTTTTGTGTTCATTTTTAATGAGTTATCTTTGAAATTTTAAATAATGAAAGTAATTTTTAAAGATTCAAAATAGTAATTTTAAATGTGCATATGCTATCTTTTTCTTGGTTAAGGGAATAATCTGTAGAAAACTAATAATTCAAGCTATATTTCAATCGAGATACATTAAACAATTACCTACATCATTCAAGCAAAAGGTTTTCCTCATATTCAGTCACAATTATCTTTAAAACTCAGGATAATTTATTTGAAGTGAAAATTAATAAATCTTCTGTGGAACACAAGGAATATTTATTTCATTTGATTTTACAGAGGAAAAACATCAGCATGAACTAGCACATGTTCTCTGCATTTTTCAGTCAGCATAAAAATATCAAAAACTCTTACATTTTCAACTTGTCTCAATTCCTCTTCATTCTGATTAAAGATATCTTCCCATCTGCGTTGGCGCCTTTGCCTGCCGGCTTCTAAATCTGAGAGTTCAAGCTCTTCGGGTCTCCGTGATGACTTTGCCCTGAACCTCTTTGGTGACAGTCTTTTTGCCAGTGCCTGCCTTAGACTAAAAACTTTTGATTTTTTCTTCCGTGCCTGTTCGGGTTTCGAGTAAAAGGAATCTGACGCCAGGTTTTCCATCAGGGTTTGCAGTGGACCAAGTGGCTTTGAGTTATGTGAGTTTGGTGCTTCAAGCAAGTCTCTTGATAGTCCCTCTATCAGTGCTTGAACTGAGCTGATGGCCTGCGGTTGCTCCAGTACCCAGACCTGTGCCCTAGGTGATCCTTCGGTATGGCGCTCGCGCTCTACGGGAATGAGCACCTGAGTATCCAAATGTAGGGGCAACAGCACATGGTGGTTCTGTGACAGTAGGGGTAGGAACACCTGGGCGTGCACTCGCAATGACTCAGGTTCCTCTGACTCAGTCTCTGCCTGTTCCGGCTCAGCAGCCTCTTCCTGGACTTCTGGCTGTTCGGGTGCCGGGTTCTGCTCCAGCTGCTGTTCCGGTACCTGGTTTTGTCTCTGCTGCTGAGGAACCTGGCCCTGCCCTTGATGGTGTTCGGGGACCTGATCTTGCCCCTGGAATTCCTCTGGCACCTGGTCCAGATCTTGGGGCTGTTCTGATGCCGGGGCCTGGGCCTGAGCCTGCTGCTCTTTGGGTACCTGGGCCTGTGCCTGTAGAGGCCTAGGTGTCCTACCCTGTGCCTGTAGTGGCATGAGCACCTGGGCTGCCCTCCGTAGTCGTGGAGGTGCCTTAATCTGCATCTGCAGAGGCCTGGAGGCCTTAGCCTTCACTTGAGCCTGCAGTGGCATGAACACCCGAGCTGCTGCTTGTAGTCGTTGAGGTGCCTGAGCCTGACACTGTAGAGGCCTAGGGGTCTTGTCCAGAGCCTGTAGTGGCATAAACACCCTGGCTGCTCCCTGTAATTTCTGAAGCGCCTGGACTTGTGGCTCTTCTCTATCAGGTAACCACCTCGGCTGAGAGGGTTCTCCATGCAGGACTCTAAGTGGTCTGCATCTGCTGCTGGTTGGCAATCTCAAAAGCTCATGAGTGCAAGAGGGTCCTCTGAAATAAATACACAAAACGATTGCCATATAATTAGAATTTTTCAGTGGAATAGAGCCATTCAGGGGAATTGCTTTTATTTTAAAAGATGGACATTTTCTGCAACAAAGATATTTTCAGTAAATTTTTCTGGAATTATTCCTGTAAAGTCTGAAATATCCTGCAGGTAACATGTATTACTAATATATTCAATTATTAATGGAGTCTGATAATCTACTTGGCCATTCTATTGCCAGATATTAAGGAGTCTTTGGGTAGTAATAAAAAGTTCTCCTCAATATTTCCACTCAATATCTCTTGAGAGCAGAGATTTTTTATTTGTTGTATCAGAAAGGATTAAGTCATTCTGAGTCAAAGGCAACAGTATGAATTAACTGCCTTAAGCGAGCTGCTATCATCAAATTATATATGCAGTTTGTCTAACGCACCTGAATCTTCTCATGGTGTACTGTTCCTTAACAGCTTCTTCTCTTTCAAAGATCAGAGGTATTCCTTTTTAGGAAAGAGAAAAACAATGCATAAACAGCAGAGAAGCATGTAATCCACCTTAGTCACTTTGTACCCTCTAATGCTCAGGATGGGGAGTTGAAAGTATCCCTTCAAGCAAACATGTTTGAAGCTCTGACTCAGGTGGGGCAAAGGCAATATATGTAACCTAAACATTTGTACTCCCGTAATATGCTGAAATAAAAAAAATGCAATTCTCAGTGAAGACTGATGAAACTATGAAAAAAAATAAAACAAGATATATAAATAAAAAACTTGGTTGGTGATGTAGACAGTGTTCTAGTTTCTAGGCCCACTTTTGCAGCACAGTACAGCTATTGCATGCAGATTAATTTATCTGGGCATGGGAAAGAAAATTTAGCAATCTGATTGCTGCAATTCTATAATAAAAGAGAAAGAAAAGAGGATGGGACAAAGGGAGAACATGACAAGAGAAACTCTAGATGATTTGTGAGCATGGCTTACAGATTTGGGCTCTAGATGTCAACCTTCATAGCTTGGGATTGATCTCTGGTCTTTTCAATGACAAGGTAAATTCTTAATTCTGGGTTTTACACTTGTCACATTGAAAACATTCAGCTTCTTTCTTATCGGCTGTGCTGTTACTACTGAAATACAGAATCTTACAAACAAGAGTTTCCTTTTGAATGTCCTATTTTAAAATGTTTAGGGCAATTATATTTACTTTAGAGTGACCTCCATATAAATGGGAATTTTCCTGCAGGTAACATTTTGGAAATCTTGCAACTCTGGAAATTAGCAAATCATCAAGGAGATGTGTGGTTTTCCTGCACCCATTTGAGACTGGCTGGCCTCTGTGATGTTGGCCCAATGACTTCATCACCATAGATAAGTAAATTAATTCCTGCTGTTCCTCACTTCAAAATGGAATACATATAGTTATGCAGATGGATTAGCTCCACCATAATCAATCCTGCAGCTTATCTGAGGATGCCTGCTTTTTTAAGTTCCCCCCTTCTCCACTCCATTGTTACTCTCAACCCTGCCTATGGTCCCCAAAATCAAATGTGTAATATGCCAAGTAACCTATAAAGTTAAAAATTCCCAATTAGTTTCCTTTGGGTTTGGTGAAAATCCATCCTGTCATTTTTAATAGCTAGAAGCTTACTTTTATTTGTGTATATTAGTTCCTTTAATAACATATTATAATTGGAGTTCAGTACATAAAATAAGCTTTATATGGTACACAAACATTATCTCTGTAGAGTCAAAATATCAGCTTAAAAAGAACAGTAAGCTATAGATTTTGTTACCTTTAATTTAATATATTTCTTTAGTTAGTTTACTTAAAATTGGCATGTCACAAAATTCTAAGTGAGGCTTTCAAGGTCTTTGTAAATACGAATACTTGCCAGTTGTAACTGGCAATAATGAATAGCCATATATGCATGTGTATTTATATATGTGTGTACACCCAGGCAAGAGTTAGTGAACTGAATAACAGCACATGGCACATTATTGGAAAAATAAATGTGGAAGGCCTGAGAACTTTTATTTTCAACCTAGTTCTTCAGCAAATATTTTTTCCAAAACCAATAAATGAGTAAATTCTGCTCTCATCTAACTATTCATTCCGGTAAAATGAAAAACATCACAGATTCTACCTTTTTTTTGTCTTTTTTTGATGATTCCAGTAAGATGCTTTGTTAATGACTCAACAACATGGCGTTCATTTTTTATATCCCGAACAAATGGGTGGTATAGCATATTTGCTGATGTAGGACGGACCAGAAAATTTTTTATCATGCATTTTTCCATAAAATTGTGGAACTTGCGGGACCTAAAAGAAATGAGTCAAAGACATAAAAGTATTTTCAGGCCTGCCACACCTCTTCCAACCCCACCCACATGCCACTCTGAAAAATCATATTTTTGGTGAGAGTTGATTCTAGCTATGATTGTCTTTTCAACTGGCAAATACTGGGCAGTTTGGCAATATACATTACAGTGAGGCCATTGAAACCTCAGAAAAGAAGCAAGCATCAACAACATTTTCTGCCCAAATGACAGTACAAACTTCAGTAAGTTTAGCTGAGTGTACAGGTAAAAATTCAAGTGGCAATATGACAATTAAATAGTTAATGTGATATATGTACTCTGTGAGACTAGATTGGTCAGCCCACAATAGTCACATTCTGAATGTTTCATTCGATTATATGCAGTTTTAACTACAGAGACATGGATATAATGATCCAAAAAGAAGGCATTAATAGCACCATAACTGACTATTCTTTTAAAATGGCCCATGAAAACAGATGTGACCAGAAAGCCTGATTCTATGGAAAGAGTTAAATTGAATTACCAGGAAGAATGCCAACAATCAAATCACAATCACCACTTCTACCAGGGCAAGCAGTGCATACTAAGAATAAACAAGAGTTTAAAGTACTAGATCAACAAGCTTCAGAGAGGAGGATTCCCAAGTTCAGCTGGCCTGTGGCACCCTGGGATGCCACAGGTCTTCTGCTTCAGGTTTATGCATGTTCAGTTTAATCGGTCAAGCAACAGGGCTATATAACACAATTACAGACTGCCTATTCAGGCACAGTAAGAAATTTCACAAATGGTTACCATTGGTCCATCTTATTACTTGGGAAACAACTGACTATTTATTAATGAATGGCAGGACACCAATGTCACCATAAAATATTATACTATAGAGGATATTATTTATTTCTAGTTGGCTAGCTACCTCTTAATGAAAACTGGTCATTTAGATCTCCCAGTTAAGATATTGGATTTTAGGGAATATTGCCAAGGAGGATAGTGAAGCAGAAGTGACCAAATGAATTAAAACTTCTTTGCTACATAAAAATGTCAAGTCATTGTATTTAGGACATTAAGACATTCATCTTTACCATCCGCTGGATTTGACTGTAGGAGCAGATTCCCGCAAAATAACAAAGAGGGCTTCCAGGGGCTGAAGGTTACACAGAGCTGAAAATGGAAATAGATAAGTTTACCAAAAAAATGAGAAAAATAACTACAGAGCACACTTCTCATTCCAGGGGGGATTCTTAGTGTTCTTTCACTTATCATGTTGAATAGACACTAAGGGATAAATAGATACAAAAGAATGCAGTTAAAGGAAAATCTCATTTTAACACAAACATTGCAACGTGTAAGATTCTAATGTTTCACCATCACCGTGTGTGACAAATCATTAATAAATTAAACTAGATAAAATTTTTGAAATGTATGGTTGATTATTTATATCTAGAAAAGTTAACTTAAAGTAGAGACAAGCACTCTTCTGTGTTTCTGTGTTGCAGATATTTACAGTTGTAAAACTGGAATATGTACTTATGGACTTAAAAAGTCAACCAGACTACTAGCTAAGAAAAATAATATAGAAATAAAAATTATTTGGTGGTCTAGAAAGCTGAGAAGAATCTGTTTTGGAAGCTAAGAGTCCTAGGAAAAGAAGTAGATATATTACAACTACTAAAACCACACCCTCTAAAGTAAGATCATCTGGGTTCTAATCCTAGCTTTGCCTTTGTGATTTTGAGCAAATTACTTAACCTATCTGTACCTCAGTTTCTTCAGCTAGAAAAACAGGAAATGTAGCAGAAATCCCTTCAAAGAGTTGCTGGGAAGATTAAATAGCAACTTACAAGTAAAGGTATCTGGCACTTCAAGTCTATGCCAAATTACCGGACTTTCATTCTCTCTTTCACACACACAAGCATACAAAGAAAAGCCTATTCCAATATATGCTATAGAAATCAATTACATCATTGGTTTGGGAATTCTGGGTTTTTCTATAAGTGTTTAAATATATTTCTCACTTTACTTATTTCCTCTTGTGTTTGTTTTATTTTAAAATATTAAGGGGGTACGAATGTTTTAGGTTACATGGATCATTTTTGTAATGCTTGAGTCCTGGCTATATGTGTGCCCGTTACCCAAATAGTGTTCATAGTACCCATTAGGTTGGTCTATACCCCTCCTCTCCTCGCCCCTCCCCTGGTTAAAGTGGTTGCTTTCCACTGAGGTTTACTTCCCTCTGTGCATATGTGCACTCATCAGTTAGTTCCAATTTAATAGAGAGTACATGTGGTGTTTATTTTTCCATTCTTGCGATACTTCACTTAGGAGAATAGTCTCCAGTTCCATCCAGATTGTTGAAAAAGGTATTAATTCATCTTTTTTATGGCTGAGTAGTACTCCATGCAGAAAGAAGGAACAGCTTATACACTGTTGGTGGGACTACAAATTAGCACAACCTCTATGGAAAACAGTATGGAGATTCCTCAAAGAACTAAAAGTAGACCTACCATTTGATCCAGCAATCCCACTACTGGGTATTTACCCAGAGGAAAAGAAGTCATTTTATCAAAAAAAACACCTGCACTCGAATGTTTACAGTAGCACAATTCACAATTGCAAAGATGTGGAATCAACCCAGGTGACCATCAATACATGAGTGGATTAACAAAATGTGGTATATGTTCACCAGGGAGTCCTTATGTTTTGATTAAAGAAAACTGGCAGTGCAAAAAATCCCCAATGGAGGGCCACAGTGTAAATTTCATCTACCACTACAAGCATGTCATTCATGTGAGGACAGTTTGATATTAATGACTCATAATAGAGGCAACCTTCCTCTCCCCAAATGAATCCTCAGAAAACCTGGAGTGCCAAACTGCCCTCTCATAGTAGAAAAAACTTCTCAGGGTGATTTTTATCAGGATGGTTCAAAGGTCAAACTTTGTTCTCAATTACATGGGTATAAATTAATAGAAGGTGCATTTTTATAATTGAGGGCAGAATTAGTTCCAAGTGTAAAAGATCAGAATCATATTTGACTCTTTTCATTCCTCTACTGTGTCCGATCAGTCACCAGGTTTTGTCCTTTAAGCATATTGTAACTGAGTTTGTACAATATTAAACACCTGTCATTTATTAACATCTGAGCATCTTTCAGTCAACTGACAACAACTTCAGGGGTCAAGAGCTGGGATGCAGACTAGGTAAGTTTTCATTAAAGGAAAGGAAAAGTTCACAAAGGAATGGAGCATAGGGTGGGTACAAGAGCTATGTCAACAGCAGCTGTGGGTAGTTTCTTATATGGTCTAATTTTAGGAATGTAGGCAAATGCCCCCTTGGCCCACATTTCATAACACTGCCTAAATGTTCATCATTAGAAGCTCATTCCTTTGAAATAGCAAACCTCGTTTAAAAAACACATCTCTCGAGGGTTGGACACATATTAAACTGAGTTTAGTTTAAATTAGGTTAAATACTGTGGTTTATTCCTAACACATGTGGAGATCTGAAGGCATCTTCTGAATATTGAAGGAATGGGCCTCTTGATGAGACAGGGGTAGATTTGAACCAGGAAGCACTCAGATAAAGATTGGCTTGGGGTGTGAGGGAGGAAACTACAAGAAAAAGAAGTAGGACTATAAACAAACATCATTGACAATGTGAAAAGTAATCTCTATAATATCAAGGAGAATGCCAAAACAGGGAAAGATATGGTCCGGATTAAGGTAAATTGGCTGGTGTAGACCCTTGACAAGGAAGGGGAGTCAAAGTAAACTGTTGACCCTATCCTGATCTCCTCCAGACAAAGATTCTCTTTTCTATAAAAAATAAATAGGCTAAGAAACACATCTATTCAAAATGCTCCAGTGTTTGAATGACTACTAGCGATGTTCTGGCCTTGGATTGAAGGTCCCCATACTGTTTGAATTCCTACCCAGAACCAAAGGCTGAAGGAGGTCCTGGTGTGCAAGGGTCTAGTTTTTCTCTTTTTGGAGCCCCCTTTCAGTGAGAAGAAACTACTCTTCATCTCTTTACTTCTCTGAGAGAAACTCACCAGAGAAAGACCAAAGAGAAAGAGAATTTTGTTATCTGGATCTCAGAGGATATTTATTATCAGATATTTGTCACTTTGGAAGGCCACCTTCTTTGAGAAGATAATTATCATAACCTGGAGGATTTCTGCAGTTAAATTGATGACAATCATTTCCATGCAAAGAAACAATGTCATATTCCAGGCAATAAAGGAGGCTGGTTAAAGAGAAATGTTTTAGTAGGGAGGCTATCTAGAATTGCTCATGACCAAAGTTGTACTGTTCCAATTACTTATCTAGGCAGGCTGGTCCTATTTTCCCTCCCTGTGAGTTCAGAATCTTCTGTTCCTCACTCATCTTCAGTATACAGCTTGCCATTTGTATACTCTGTGCAAAATGCTTTCTCTGCACTCCTTCTCTAAGTTTGATCATCACCCCTTTTTTTCTCCCATGACTTAATATTTGTAATGACAAAAAGTGACACAAAAGAAGGTGAACCAAGAAGTACAAACCTTTAAGATGTAGAAAGCTGTTTTTTTGAATAGACATGGTAATGAGCACTCAGAAACAATGGAAAAAAATACTACTTGATGGAGGCATGTATCCTAACCAAATCTATGCATCGATAATAATATGAAATATCATATTGTGTATTTAAAGAGAGAGGAGAAAAGAAGAAAAAGAAGCAGTAGAAGGAGGAGGAGGAGGAGCTGCTGCTCAATCTAACATAATCTAAGCATGTTTCCCAAACAGAAATAATCAGACGATGAGGAATAGTTCACATCTCCCCAGTCTCATTTCAATTTCACATATGCGTCATATATAATTTTTTTACATTTTAATCTTTTCCATCATTAATTTTTTATTCACTCAACTTAAGTACTTTGCAGTTTTGGGGGGGCACTAGAAGAGAGGTAGCAGCAACCTGACCTCTATATCTATCCCAGCTTTATTCCAGCCCATCTTTGCTATTCCAGGGGACACCAGGAATTGTCAACAATTATGTCACCATTATTTCTACTTCTTAGAATTCCTCTCATTGGCCTTGAAACACAGTGCTAAGATAATTCAAGCTTATAAAGCTTGGCGGGTGGACATTGTGCAGACAGGAACATGGGAACCTGGAGGATCTGCTGGGAGAGGGGGAAGCACAGCCATCCCACCCACAGTCCTGAGGCATTTCCCTCACTTCTCATCCAACGATACCAGGAATGTATTGTCATTTTACATTGGGATGTAGGTATTGAGGACAGCAAATATGCTATGCTCCAGTGTCATACATGAGTTGGTTATCAATCATCTCTATCCAAGTTCACACTCCATTTTTACTTTTCTACCAGAAAGCAGTGTCTTGAGAGAACAAGATGCTGACAGGTCATTGAAATGATGGGGACGTGGGGGAAGCAAGAGAAAATAGTTAAGGACACTGGTGTGGCTGAAAGGAGCAAAGAGAGAACCAAAGGTGAGCTGGATTGACTCCAAAGGAAAAAAAATGCTTATTTCCCAACATTACTGAGGATTGGCTCAATTTCAGTGAACCCGTGGAGGATTTTCTCAACTATCACAGCCTGAGGCAGTAAAAACTGTGTGACTGTAAATGTTCCGGAACCTAAATATTCCAGCAGGCAATATAGATTAGTATGCCAAGGATTCTGGTCACTTAGGACTATAAGGACTGAATACTACTGAGGCTAAATTGAAACAACACTCAGTCAGCCTAAAATAAGATATCATAAAAGAAAGAGAAGAAAAGCACAGTTTTTATATATCCATATTTAGCCATTCTGCCAAAATATTTTGTAATCACTGAAAAGGCCACCAGTGGCAGTTTGGCACATAGTGTGACACCTGTGTGGCCAGTCAAAGCTGACAGACAACCTCATCTCCTGCAGAGACAGATTCATAAAGTACGGTTCCCTAACCTTTAAAAACTATAAAACATTTTTACTCACGAGGAGCTCCTTCAGCCATTTCAATAGCGGTGATGCCCACAGACCACACATCACTCTGTGAAAGAAAAGATGGCACAAAAAAAGTCAGTTAAAAATGGGAAATTGGTATTATTTAGAGTCTCAAAACAACCTTTGGCCAGGGGTGGAGGTGTCAATGCCAGAGCCATTTTATGGGTTTTCTATAATGAAGTTCCATTATAGACTGACATTAAAGGAAGACATTATCTGACCTTGTGACCAGCCAGTACCGCACTACACAACAGGCTGATACAGAATGGGGTTCAGTGCAAGGAAAGTCCACCTTGGAGATATTTCTACTGTTGCCTTACATGAAAAACCCAAAGAAACTTGCCATAAAGAAGTCCTATTCCATAGATCCACCAGTCATGTGATCTTGGGCAAATGATTTAACTCTCTGTACCTCGAGTTCACACTATGTAAAATCGTGATAATAATAATATCTACCTCATAGGACTGGGGTGTGTGTGTGTGTGTGTGTGTGCGCGCGTGTGTGTGCATGTTTCTGCAGTTCCTGGAATATAGTAAACTGAGGCTAGAATTATAATAAGGCTCTAGAAAATTATTCTACTAATATTAACTGCACAGCACTTTGTTTTCCAGAGTGTGGAAAAGGCACAGGACTTGAATGATTCCTAAACAAGCTAATCGAATTCTTAGAACCCCAGTTTATAGATCTCTTAACTTCAGTTGCTGTGAAAGCCTTAAACTTTCTTTCAGCTACATGGGGCTAAAAAATAAAAATAATCAATACAGGTAAAAGTCCTTGGAAGACTGCAAAAAAAATATATAGCTATAAAGCATTATTTTTACAGCAAGCCACTTAAAAAACTTTATGCTTCCATACTCTCCATAGCTCTTAACATAGCACTGAACATATAAGAGGCTCTCAGTAAATAATTATTTTGCAAATCAAGCAGAGGGCATTTAAGGAAAGGGAAAAGAGATGAAACTTCAATTAATCAACTTCAAGTATCGAGTCCTAGGTTCCACATAGGGAGACCACAATGAATTGTTCAGATGACTTATGATGTGGAGAGAGTGAGGTTTTTCCAGTCTATAGCAACTGGAGAGTTTTCTTTCCACATCAGCTTTTTGAAATGTGTACATAGATGTATATTGTCCAAATTGCAGCTTCAGTGGAAATTTTAATAAATAGCATGAATTGTTACTTAATTTGTCTATTCCGCTGATTTTCTGTGGTTTTGGAGGTGAACCATGCCAAGGATTTTCTCCATTACCCTGAGTAATCAAATTATTTTTTTTCTTTTTGGAGCTAAGTTACCGTAGGGATTAATAATTAGCTTTACATTTATTCATTTTTAAGTTTACAAAGCCCACTGCCCCTGGAAGTTGAATTTCCATATAAAGCCACATAATATTTTTACCAAGAAATTGCAAGCAACATACACTAGACATTCTGACTCAAATTTGGGTAACTCCCAATGGTCTACTTTGTCTACAGCCTCAGAATATATTATTTTTATGCATATAATCAAACCATATATAGGAATAGAGACTAGTAGTTCCTATTAGAGTTTAATGTGGAAGAAGGGGTTGCCTGCTTTTTATTCTTTTATTTTATCATTAAAATCAATGTTAGTCAAAAATCCTTTCCAAATTTTGCTTCCCACTGTCTGAATCCTCACACTCACTCTGTAATCATAGGAGCGTCTTGGGTCCTCATCACAGTCAATCACCTCAGGTGCCATCCAGTATGGTGTCCCAATAAAGCTATTTCTCCTTCCATTAGTTCTGCTCACCTGGGCACTCACTCCAAAATCCACTGCAAAATTCAGCATATGTCAAAATAATTAATCGGGGACAAAAAGCTCAATAAGTTATTGCTCTAACTTGGAAAGCCAATACAAAAGCCACAATGGATAATAGATTTTCATTCCAGCCCAGCAAATTTCACCATGAAGTCTACTCCAGGAATATGGGAAATAAGCTTTTGCTGCTATTTATGTTGGAATGAGACTCAGCAGAGCTATTATAAATCTACAGTAGGTTTGGCTGAATGTTTACCATGAATATTAAAAATAAAGTTCCATCAGTACACCCTGAATTTCTGAAGTGATAACATATGTAGTGTTTGGACCTGCCACCACGCAGGACGAAGAAAAGTACTACAAGCGACATCTAAGAAATCTAAAACCTATTAGCAGTTGATTAGGAAGTCTCACTCATGACTTGAGACATTCCTATCACACTGATAGAAATGAATTTTCTGCTAGAATTTAGTTTAAGTTCTTGCACGTATCTCCTCTATCAAATGCAAACATTGACTGTGGTATCCATATCTTAGCTGAGACTACAAGTTCAGTTTTCTATTCATCTGTGGGATACATTATAAGAAAATATTTAGTATGGTATCCTCAGAAACAGAAAAAAAGTCTAAAGTAGACTGGAGTTATTTATTCCAGAAAAAATAAGACAGGGATGAAAAATGAAGCAGATTTCCTAATTTAGAATGGTTTCCAGGAATCCAGAGGATGGTGAACAAAATTGACTGAAAAGCAGCTTGAAGAATTTAGAAGAAGAAATGGAAAAGGAAAAAAAAAACCTAAGAGTTTAAGGCAGTCTTTAAGAAAGTCTCTAACAAAAACAACAACAAAAAATTTCCTACATATTGTGATGATCACCGTTGGGTGTTATACAATCTCATTATCTAACTATACTTTTTTAGAAGTAGGTTAAATCATAGCTCAGCATTCTCACTGTCCCTGAAGGCCAATTTTAAGGGCCAAGAAATACCTATGAAGGCCATAAGATAATATATGGCACACATCGGGGAAGAAAATAAAAGGAGAAAAGACTAGAAGAGTGATAAATGAAAGAAAAGGAAAAAGAAAGAAAGAAAAGTAAAGCTGAAAATTAGATAAAAGTTAGAGATGAAAACTCAACAATGGCATAATTTAACCTTTCTTTAATGACCTCAGGGACTGCAATATGAAGATTATTGAGCAATTGAAACTGCAATATAATCATTTTCCTTTCTCTTCCCTTTTTGTCACTTCCTTTGGCTGTCATTAGCTTTGCCTCCTACAACCTTCTCCTTATATGTTGCTTAAAAATAGCTACAATCTGAGAAACCTAAAATGAATCATATAGGGATTATGTGTTAAATAAGCCTGATTAAATTGTAATCCAGTATTAAAGGTCTCTCCTCCAGAGTACAGTACGTGAGCTTTAGTGCATGGACATTGTGACAGATATTTCAGTGGCTTTTTATTTATATACAATTTCTCTTCTGTGTTGCAAATGTTCAGGTTGGCCAGCAACTTGACCCAAGTATATGGGAGTGTTGCTCTATATGTGAGCATAGCGTTTAGCCTTGTGATGGACTATCTATCCTGCACATTTAAATGTGAAAAATATATGACCCTTGTGTATTTCAAAATTGTGTTTCTAGCCTTGTGGCTTTTAGACACAAAAGAGATAATACATTTTCTTTAAACTACTTTCACTTATTTCAAAAACAATTACTACGTGATGCTTCTCACACAAATGTTCCAAAAAAATGTTTTCAATGAATGAACAAAATCTCTAGTCTCCGGTTCTATCTGTTTAGCAAGAAAATGGGAAATATCTTAACATTGAAAAATATGTTAATGAAGAGTTGATATAATTAAAAATGATATAAGTTATTTACATTCTATGTCAATGGGGTTATCTGTCATTACATAGTACTGATATTATTTATATGGTAATATTTAAAAACTAACCATCAATATTTATTTTAAACATTAAAGGATACAATATATTGTTCCCGGTGTGCTTGAAGAGACATGTGTGGTTATTTTCAAATAAATTATTCCACTTTGAACCCTGGAATAGAAAGCTAGGGACTTTCTGGTCTTTTGATTTCTTATTCTGAATTTGATTTGGATATTATTGGAGCATTATTTCTGATCAATGTCATTTCTTTAAATATTTGAAAGAAAATCCCAAAGAAGCAATGCATGCTTATATAATTTAAATGTTCTTTGACATTCTTTGGAAAATATGGCTCTATGATGTGGAAGAATTTTCTTCTTTTTTTTTTTAATCTCTGCCCATGGCATCAAAACTTGCACATGGTAAAAATTCAATTGTTGAGATAAATATAATAGCTATCTCTAGTAGAAGGTGAAGTAATGACCAAAAAGAAACTCCCCGCTATAATTTAAAAGTTATTTTAGTCTACATGATTTCAAAGAAGCAATCCTTTTTCTTTTGCCCCACTTCCCTTCCCAAACAAATTTTCAAATTTTGACTGGTTTTGCAGGCAAGGAAGATGCAGATCAAATAATAGAGGATATTGGCAGGGACATGATAGAAAGCACAGTTATCTTAAAGGAGTTTTCTACATTAATATGTTTGGGCCTCACCTAAAGTATTACAAAAATAAACTTACCCAGTTTTACTTCAGCATTATGAGTCAGTAGCACATTCTGACCTTTGATGTCTCGGTGAATTACTCGGTGTGCATGAAGATGAGCTAAGCCCTGTAAATATACATATATATGTGTGTGTGTATATATATATATATATATATATATATATATATAAAGCCACATCAGTATATGTTTTTTATTCCTCTTTTCTGGTACCATTCTTAGTATTTTTGGAAAGACTTTTGGTAAGAGAAATGGCCTAGATTTGATTTTTCAGACAAAATTCTTCCTTTAGGCTGGAATTACTATAACCAGTTCCCAGAAATATGACTTTTGGCTCTAAGAGAAGGAAAATAAATCAGGACACCCATGAAAGAAAAAGAACACCAAAAGGTAATGTTTGTATACATTGGGCCACTTTACCCTCCCTTCTAGCCTCCATATTTCCAACTAACCATAAGAGTAAAGACCTGGACATCTTAAATATCATAGCTCAGCCACTGTTTTGCTGTATTATTCATCCAACCATTTGTTTAGTCCAAAATATTTTCTAATCAGCCTTGTAGGCTGAGAATTTGGATGACTATGGAAATGCATTTTAAAGCATTTGCAATTTGTGTTGGCTTACCACACTGGCTACAGCTCATTCACCACTAAAAGTAACCTGTGACCTGGCTAAACCATGACATGGTACGCAATGTTAGGCTGCAGTGAGATTGCTCCAAACACTAACTGGGGATCTGTAATGGAAGTAACAATAAAAACAGCTAACATTTATTGAGCCCTTATTCCTTGCCAGGCACTGTGCTCAGTGCTTTACATGGAGTAAACTATGAATTCCTCACAGCAACCCTTTGAGGAAGATGTTAATATCACCCCATTTTATAGATGAGAAAAGTAAAACTTGGAAAAACTAAGTAACTGGACCAAGGTCACACAACTAATACACGGTGAGCCGGAATTTAAACTAAGTCCAGAGTTTTCACTCTTGACTATTTACACTATTATCACAAGTGAATCTAACCAAAATGGAGGGAAGAACATTCTAACGTTGTATGAGTGGTGCTGTTCAGTTCTGTTAATATCCTTTTGTTAATAAGCACTTAAGCCACACCACGAAAAAACTGAGTTTGGGAGATCAAGAAGATTGTTGCTCTCATCCAATTGGGTGTAGGAAATAAAGAAAATTAAAAAGTGGGGCAGTATTAAAAGAGGATGTCTGTCTGTAAAAAGGCTGCAGATGGTTTAGGGCCATTTTGTAGAACACTGGCTTCTACTGACTCATCTTCATCTTAACCTATGAGGATGGTGCTATGTGGTTGTTTTAAAGAACTCTAAAAACCATAATAACATAATAAATAATCCAAGTGGTCATTTCCATGATCCATTGAACACAGTAGTCTAAACCTGACAGAGCCATTGAAGGCAATGATTTGAAAGGTCTTGGTTACCCAGCTTGTGGTCTACCTTAAAGTTTAAGGACATCTCCTGAAAATCTTTCTCCAAAGTTTTTTGTCCTTTTTAGGTATCCTGATCCAGAGGTTATATTTAGAATTTAGAATTCCCAAACAGTCAGATATGAGCAGGTATCAGGTATATTGTACAGGTTCTTTCAAGATTGGGGAGAATGACTATATGGAGACTCGCCTGAAGGATTTCTCGGCAGATGTAAGCAATCCAGTCTTCTTTTAAACTCTGATTTCTGGTCATTCTCACTACATCAGTGACTGAACCTGCTGCACACAACTCCATCACCATCTGCAGGGAAGCCAGAAAAGTATCAATAATTAGAAAGTAATTCTCTGAAAATATCTGGAGAGTTTTAGTCCATATGGCTTGTATTTATATGTAATGTGTAGAGATTAAGGCACTGCAAAGACTGGCTCAGTTGTCTGGACTCCAAAGGCTAGGGGAATTAGAAAGAGTTGGATAAAACCCAAAGATTTGTGGAGGGAGAGAAGCCAGGTATCACACTAGGGATATTTAACTAGGAGGTGGGATTTGAGCTAAGCCTTGAAGGATAGGTAGTGTTTGGATATGCTTAGAAGGAATAACATTCAGTTTGTGGAAAACAGAATAAACGCATGTCCTGAGAAAGAAGCTTGTGCAGGAAATAAACCTGAGTGATGACTGGAGTAGAAAGGAAAGGATAGTTGAGGGAACAGTTTGATTAGGGGGTGGAGAAGCAGGATATGGAGGGCCTCAAAGGACTTTACATTTCAACATTAAGACTAGGTTTGGTTTTTGTTGTTTTCTTTTTATTTTCAAATTCTGGATTATTTTCCCCAAGATACTGGCAAACTACAACTCCAAGGGGGAATTTGTGAATTGCATACCTGTGGGATAATTTCTTCCAAATGGGGTTACTGCTAAGGAAAACCTATTTTAAGGGTAATATCTTTGACAGTATTTCATTCATATTTTATTGTATTAATAAACTCAATTTCTCAGGAAGTTTATTTTTGCCACCTATGAATTAAGTGCCAAACTAGTAAAGTTCCTTCCACATAATATTAGCTAACTAGAGGACAGACCCATGTAAAGAAGAATATAACTATTATAATCATCCTAGCAAACTTTTCTTTAAGTGCAGGTTTATGTATTACTGCCCACGTCAAAACCACTTTATCAAAAGAGGAAAACTTTTTAAAAAAAACTCTAGGCAAGTTAATTATCACCACAGATGAATGGAAGCAAAAGGATAAGCCCAAAATCATGACTACTCATAAAGTCTGCCTTATTTCCTTTTGGAATATTAAGGTTTTCTTTTTAAAAGAAACTACTCCCCTATAATTTATAGCTGTTCACCCACTGATATTATTGCATGCCTTTCTCTTGAGTATACTCTCACCAAAAAGAAGAGGCAACCAAACAAAACTATAATACAGATAAACTCCAAAAGGTTGATTTTCATGTAGAGAATTAAGCATTGACTATATTGAATGGGCACAACATAAACACTGGGGTAATGGAAGTAAAGAGGCTCATTTTGAACCATGACACACCTGAATTAAAGCCATTCAACTAAGATAACCCTGAAAGATCTTACTAATATCATGTAAGTCAGAAGAGCTCAACTACAAAAGGAATGTAAGGCATTCTCATTTCCTAGCTTTGTAAGCATGGTGCTCAGTACATACACTTTATAAATGATAATTATTTAGCTATTTACTTACTTCTTATTTGTTTTTCTGATGTACATGGGCAAGGAAGTGTGAATGGTCTCATGAAAACTCTTATCTTCTCTACAAATAATTTATGCATTAAGTGCCTATTCATCCTTCAGATCTCAGTTTAATCTTTTACTTCCTCAAGGAAGAGTTTCTCATTTCCCAGCTTACTTTAGGTTCCTTTGTTATCTACTCAGATAGAGCCATGTTATTTCCCTTCTGACCAATTACACATTCATTTGTGTGATTATTTGATTGACATTGGCCTTCCAAATAGACAGTAAGTGCCAATGGGCCAAATGCATGCCTATTTGGCTTACCATTGTATCCCAGCACCTAGAAGAATGCCTGGCAAATAGATGGCTTTCAATTAATATATGTTGAATGACTGAATGAATTGAGTATTACTAATATATATTCAATATGAAGACTGCATCATTTCTCATAATTTACCATACTGTCAAGAGAAAAACAGATTTGTAAGTGAAAAGACATGAAAAAGACAAATGGTGTATGCCAAAAAATAGTAACTAAGTTGTGCAGTAACATTTAATAAAATCTCAACTGGAATTCTCAGAGAATAAAGGATGCAAGTTAACCAGTCATTTGGGATAAAATAGGGTTAAGTTGAATATCTCTAAATTTCATTGTTCTCAAAGTATGTACTCAACCCAGCAGCAACAGCATCACCTGTGAACTTAGTAGAAAGTACAAATTCTTGTACCCACATCCCAGACATACTGAATGAGAAACTCTCTGAGTAGTGCCCAGTAATCTGTGTTTTATTAGGCTTTCCAGGAGATTATAATGCACACCAAAGTTTGAAAACCACTGTTTCAGTTCAACCCCTTGTTGAAAATCTTTCTATAATGTCCACTCTCCTACTTCTTCAAGTCCTTTATATATAATGTAACAGCATCTTTCATTGACACTTGAAGATCCTGAAATTTTCAGTCATTATTTTGAAACAATACTATTATTAACTTGGACTGGAAATGGAAGTGTAGAAATTAAGTGTATACTGACCCCAGCTTATGTTCTAAATATTCCTTTTTTAATAAACACATCTTTGACCAAAGCTCATTTTCTTGTGATTTAACTATTTCTCTTATAGTGGAGGGCAGCAAAAATTCTGGTCACTGCAGCTTAGGTAGCATAGGTTCCAGTTAGCCTCTAAAATGTATGTCTCATTGATCTAGAATTTGTGATACTCTCAGCATGACAAGAAAAGGATAAGTCAATTAACCATTTAGAAAAGAGTTTCTAGGAGTCATGTTTACAAGTGCATATATTTTTGAAATACTTAAAATGTACCCATATGCTCATGTCAAGTGCTAATTAGAATTAATCCTTATCCAGTCATTATGTACTATTCCATCAGGCAGTCACTATACCAGCAACAGTGGTAATTACATAAAATTAAAAGCAACAAAGCCATATTTGAAAAAATTTATGTTAGGTATTTCCAGATTTCCAGTGTTCATTGGAGTCCTCCCCTATCATACCAATAAGACACTTAAGTTATTTTTCCATATTTTATCACTCCTTATTTTTGATACAGGGTCTCACAGAGTACCTTTTTCCATACTACCTTGAGCTGTTGGGTGCTTATGTTTTCCTGTAGGTGCACAAAAGTGAAAGCTCATGAAAGCATATGTCCTTGGGTAAGACTTACTCTTATAGAATAAGATCAGGGTAATTAGAAACATACCCAAAGTTGATGTCTCTGGCCAGGGGGACTCAGCTTGAAAAACGCACCATAGAAGGACACAATGTTTTTGTGGAAAGAGTACTTCCTCAGAAGGTTGAGTTCAGTCCTGAGATCTTCCTCTTCGTCCTGTGCAATAAGAACAGACAGCAAAACTCCTAAGCTGTGTAATTCAATGACAACGGGTCCCTAAGCTATAGTAGATCAACAAAAGAGAATTCTATGGCAACTCATTATGTCCCACAGCAATTTATAATAAAATCACAACTAGAATTGTCAGTGAATGAAGATCTCTCATTAACTAGGAATTTGCGTGAAAAAAGGGTAAAGGAAGATCTTTTCATTCAGTGTGATTCTCAAAGTGTGAGCCCTAGACAAGCAGCCCTGGCCACAGTATAAAGTTTTCATTGGATGGAGTCATTACATTTTTATTTGTTTTGTACCAGTTTTATTGAGGTATAATTCACATACCATACAATTCACCCATTTAAAGTGCAAAATGAAATCGTTTTTAGTATGTTTACAAAGTTGTACAATCATCACCACAATCAATTTTAGAACATTTTTATCACTCCAAAATAAAATCCCATATCCTTTAGCTATCATCCCCTTCCCCCAATTTTGCCACACACACCCCAACTCTAATCAATCAGCAATGCTGATCTTTTTAAAAGATACATTTAAAATCACTTATTTTCCTAATCACAACAGTGGTACATGCATATAAACTATATATAAGTATATGATTTAAAATATGTAACTGGTCTACTCTTACTGAACATGTTCTCCAACCAATGCTAATAGTTTAGTGTATATTCTATCAGATATTTGTATGTGCTTATGTAGTAGCTAGAGAGATGACAGAGATAAATGTATAAAGATATGATTAACATATATATATATATGTATATCGAGAGAGAGAGAGCACAAGAAAGATGGCATTTTAAAAAATCCAAACAAGGTCATATTATTCTTGCTAATCTGCAACTTTCATGCTTTAATAAATATATAAAGCATGTCTTTCTATATTAATAAACAAATGCACATCCTTTATATGGCTGCATAAGATTGCACAGTATGGAGATTTGAGTTTGGTGCTTAGGGGACAAGTCATGTCTAGATGTATTGTTTTGAGAATTATCTATATAGTGATAATTGGAACCATCTGATTGGATGAGATCACTGAGGTACAATACATAGTTTCAAGAGACAGCTCTAGCAGAAGACAGTGTGGTGCTAGTCAGAAAAGTGCACCTATCCTGTGCATTAGGACACCTAGGTTTTAGCACTGATAGAGTAGGAAATTCACTTAATCTTCCTAAGATTCAATTTACTTTGAAAAAAACGATGGAAGATAGCAGCCATTACCTATCTGCATGAAACATTAGTGGGGTTAAATGGGACAATATACATAAAGTTCTCTAAAATCCTTGGTAGAAAAATGCTATAAATGCAAGGTATTATCACAAAGTGTCTTTGTTACTTGACTTCTTATTTGAATTAGTCAGAGTGCTAGCAGAACTATACACCTCTCTCCACTGTTTACCTAATCTACAGACATCAGCCCCCTTCATTCCCAGAACACTTGTTGTAGAGGAGTGAAATGGGAAGCAATTCTCTCTCCCTAAGCTTCGGGTATGTCTGCACGTACCATGACAACCAAGTGATTTTGATAATCCTTCTGTAACTCTTATTTCTCAGACAATCTAGAAAAAGCTCTTTGCTTCTTAGTGATTTTTTAAAAATCAGGCTTTAGCATACACAGACCCAATTCACTAAAGAAAAACATCTTAAAATATTAACTTACAAAAACATAACTTGAATTGTTGGGAATTTTCAATGAACATAGCAATGATTTGTGCATTTCGGTGTTACGATCCTAACTTAAAGAAACTTACAGGGAAATAAGAGTAACATACATTAATGAGATAACCAGTGATGAATATAAAATAGTGCACAATGAAGTCAAAGGTGCTGTGAGATGACTCAGGAAGTGATTCTGCACTTGAGAACTGGATTAACTGCTGGACTCCTTTGAATTCCTACTACCTTTAAATTTTATTTGATTGTGGCCAGGCATGGTGGCTCACGCCTGTAATCCTAGCACTCTGGGAGGCCGAGGCAGGAGGATTGCTCGAGGTCAGGAGTTCGAGACCAGCCTGAGCAAGAGTGAGACCCCATCTCTACTGAAAATAGAAAGAAATTAGCCGGATAACTAAAAATATATAGACAAAATTAGCTGGGTGTGGTGGCGCATGCCTGTAGTCCCAGCTACTTGGGAGGCTGAGGCAGAAGGATCACTTGAGCCCAGGAGTTTGAGGTTGCTGTGAGCTAGGCTGACGCCATGGCGCTCTAGCCAGGGCAACAGAGTGAGATTCTGTCTCAAAAAAAAAAAATTATTTGATTGTAAATCTAAAATATCTCTCCTATGGCATCTATAAAAGTTCAATCTATAAAAACTTTTTAGAAATATTCTTATTGTCCAAAGTGAAATATATTTGTAGAATGGAAAGAAAGGAAGACGTTTGAATTAAAAATATTAAGATTTCCTGTTCTGAAATTCAGTGAAAAAGGATATGTTTGACTTCTTTTGGGCAATGAATTAGAAAAGGGCTAACTGACA
This sequence comes from Cheirogaleus medius, assembly GCA_008086735.1. Taxonomy (NCBI): domain Eukaryota; kingdom Metazoa; phylum Chordata; class Mammalia; order Primates; family Cheirogaleidae; genus Cheirogaleus; species Cheirogaleus medius. The sequence continues at coordinate 2,534,651 of VBSM01003151.1, read as the reverse complement.
TGAAAAGCAATTAAAGGGTTAATTGCCAGTTAATTGCCAGCATTTCCCTCAACTACTCTGACTTAATGACCTGGGGGTACAGGGAAATAAATCTCCTTGCTAAAATGAATAGTTAAGTAAATGGATCTACTCAGTTATCACCTTCCTTCTTTGATTATTGAAGACCCAGCAGAAAACATAGACAACTATGTTTTGTATTTTGCTAATTTAGCTATATTGTGGCTAGGTTTTAAAAATACTTATGAAGTAAATATAAGACAATGCACTGGGCTCTATAGTGTCTCCAAACTGATTTGGTTTTTGCTTGTAAATTACCATTTGTTCCCTAAAATGCCCAGTATTTATAATATATTTTGAAAAAAAAAGTTTGAAATCTCAGCGAAATGGCTGGCAGCTGCAGAACATTCTTTAGTATTTCCCTAGGATTTTCCACTGGATTTACCTATAAACATTCAACTACTAGAAAATAAATCTCTAGAAACCTATTTGTCTTTGGGAGAAAGGGAAGGAGGCTGATTTTTCCAGTTGAAATCCTCAATGCCAGGTTCCCTCTTTCTATTTATTGTGTAATAAAAGCATGAACCAATAAAATAATCAACTTGTAGCATAAGAATTGAATGGAAGCTCCCTCAGTCTCATCCCATCCTCCCAACGAAGATCAGTTAGTAAGTTTCCTTCAAATTCCCTTAATTTGTTTTCTAGAAAGATAAAAGTTGATCCTATGGCTTTCATTCTTGTTATGTAAAACCCTTAAACTTTTTGATTCCCCTATGATGTAGCCCTCCTTTGAAATGGTAACAATATCTGGCACCACATAGAAATATACCACAGGGAGTAGCAAGCAATTCTGTACACACACAGGCACTCTCAGTTTCTATTAAGATAGAAAGGTTCTGCTGAGAGCAATATGAACTCATAAATCATACAATAAATAGGGAAGAGATGATGATGTGAGGTTAAGAATGCAAAGAACAAGTTAAAGACAAGTTAAAAACTGAGTCCTTTCACCTTTTTGGCAGCTTGATGTCAAGGAGCTTCCTTATCTTTCCATGTTGTTAGAAAACTTATGTCTCCAAGCAAGCTCAGGAGAGCAGCTGGCTGGGCGCTAGGCAACTCTGTAGTTGCCATTGTGATGTCACTTTGCCTATGAGGTACCTGAGGCTTAGAGAGGCAAGACCACTTTCCCAAGTACTTTTTGACTATGTAGTGGTAGACTTGGGATTTGAACTCATGTTTCTGGACTTCCACATTATTGCCATTTCCGTAGACCCCTGCCCTGGCATCTAAGAGATATGTGTGCAAGTCACATACTTTTTATCCCAAAGGATTCAAGATGATTTAGAGATGCTAACTGGATGATTAGCTAGCAGTTATTTTTCTTACTAAAATACATAATCAGAGAATTCAAAGTCTTTGACTAGAAAAAACTTCTAAGAGTGGGTTTCCCACATAAATGTAAACTCCCCCAAAACAAATAAATGAAGATCAGATATGTTTGGAAAGCATTAGTGTGTTTGCCACTCTCAATTAACAGGAAGCTGAGCTTGTGAGAAACACATAAGTACATTATATCCATCAGGCCAAGTGGGTAATTTAAAACTCTCACACATCTCCCAGTAATACGATGCTACATCATTTCCTGGCTCAGGGCCAGCTGATCCCAGACTGGCCTGAATACCCTGCGTTTTGTCAAGAAGAGGCAGCTCAAGGATGCCAGAACTTCCTTTGTAATTTCAACCAATTCTACAATCAAAATCCTTTTCTTTATGGAAAGAGCATCAGACAGGGTTTGGGGCAGATCTTTAAAGGAGTTTTATTAACATGAATGTTTGACGAATCAGGATTGATCAAATAATTATATTTTTCATATCTTACCTTTTGTGGCTACTTGAGCTACCAAAGCGTGACACTATCTGTTGTAGGTGTTTCCTTTGGACATGCTTTGTCTCCTGAGATACATTATAAACACAACAGGAGCCTAGTATCGTAAATCGTGATGCTGTTTAGCAATATCTTTCTAATAATAACTAGAAAGTTTCTGAATGTGATTGTGTTAATGGAAAGGGTTATTTTTAATGTGTCTGAGAACATATTTATTAAGGCACAAAAGGTTGAAAATGTTTGAATTCTATATAGTCGACTGCAGGGTAGGGTAGAAAAGTAGGAAAAATATATCAATGAATTATATTGATAAGAGCAGGGGATCTGCTTTTAGGCCTACACAATATTATAGATCACCAACATCTATTGAAAACAAGGAATTCTCTTTGCTTGATCTTATGCTAGAGTTGGTAGTGAACTGTTGGGATTAGAGAGACTGCTTTGTAGGGCAGTCAAAAAGATGCATATAAAAAACATCTTCACACTCCTCCGTGCGTTCAAGTACAGGGCCAGCTGTTCAAAGACTATTAGGCTGGGTAGTCTGTTGGTTTTCTGTCTGCTATTGTTCTTATAATTTAAAAAAGGACAGTCCTCATTTGGCTCATATACAATGGTAATGTTTGTTGGAATCATAATTGGGGAAAAGCCATTCAGTCCAGAACACCACGTAAAAGGTGTGAAAAGGACCCTGCCAAGGCCAATTTTAGGCAAAAATCTTCTCTTGGTCTCATTATCTCTTCTTTTGTTGCCACCTTGCCAGAGGGCTCTATGCTCTGTAGATGTACTCAATTCCTCACCTGCAGTCAACACTCTTCTGTTCAAGGGACTAATTCTTCTAGGCCCTGCTCTCTGATAGATGCTAGTGTTCAAATATTATCATATTGAATCTATGTGAATATGTTAAAATATATAGCTATGTTATCACTACCAGGCAAGAACATTTATTTAGTGGTAGCCTTCTAGAGATAATGACACAATACAAAGGGATGTGGTTAGAGCTGAAAATTAAAGGAAAGACTACTTGGGTGCAATAAGCATAATATACTAATGGATATACTCACGCTGTATCTCCACCCGACAGACTTTTGATATTTATTCACTCTCACTCGCCTTCCTATTTCTGGTAAAGGGGTCTGCAAAACCAAGAATGAAATGTTATTAGACCTACTGGTCTGCTCTCAAAATGATTTATGCTTAAGTACTTTATGCTCCTTTAGCTATAAATGGAAGAGTAAGATAATATTCCTCTCTCAATTTTCACTAATAGTTTTAATAAAAAGAATCAGATTCTTATACAGAAACTTGGCAACAAATTCATGTAATAGATTTAATTACCACATTAATGGGAAAACTACATTTTGATATTAGTAAAGTGCTTTTTCCCCCCTTACAAAATCAGGTAATTGACACTAACCATCTATGGGCTGAACATGATTTTTAAATATTTTAAAAGGGTTTCTGAAATGTAGATTAGATGTGGGTCAAGGTCTGTCAAGTTAAAACAAGGAAATAAGTATTTTAAAATAAATATTTTAAAAGTCAGAATATCTGAAATTTAGATTAAATGTGGGTCAAGGTCTCTCAAGTCAAAACAAGGAAATAAGTATTTTAGAAAGTCTCACTAAAAAAGCACAAGGTTGATTATTTGGAAGCCATGGTTTATAGGGCAAAATAAATCCCCAAAACCTCAAAAATCCCTTGAAATTCACATGGGTTTGCAACATTTGACATTCACTGGCAAAACAAAAGGCACGGGACTCTTTAAATAGTTTCAGCAATTCACTTCCCACACAAATTGGAAAAGAACAGTTTATGGCATTGACAACAGTTCAGTGAATCTGTATAGTTTTTTTCAAACATAAATTTTCCTTTAGGGTATAGTGAAGTGAAAATTTTTTGACCTTTGCTGTGTTCGTGCTAATATTATCTTGAGAAAGTGAAGTACTCATGTTAAAGAAAGAGGACAGAAATCAGTGCTAGCAAATCCTATGACAATACGTTATGAACCGTGACACAACTTTATGAATGTTAGCAGGAACAGTGCCAATTAAACTGTCTCTCTTGCTCATCTGTCAAAAAATACATGAAACATGTGCAAGTTTCTTCCTTCTACCTGTCATTGAAAATCTAATGGCCTCAATTCTCAGAAAGGATTGTTGGAGATGGAAAAGAATATGCCTGAACACAGCAGGATTAACATGATATTAGAGGAAATCTCTTCTTTGCTGTCTCTGGAAACAGATAATCAACTAGAAGTAGAGAGGAACACAGATATCTTCCCCATTGTTATAGAATATCAAAATATGTACAACTTTTGTTGTGAGTGAGGCATTTTTATGTGGAAATATAGTAAATCAATAAGTATAATATACTAATGGATATAAATATTAAATGATAAATAAGTCCAGATTAATATCTAATGATTATACAAAATAATTATTTAAAAATAAATACAATGTTCACCAGGGATTCGGGGGTTGGAGGGGTAGTCCCACATCTGAGGGATGTGGTGAGCATTGTGGAGGGGAAGGGCATACCTCTAACCCTTGCTAGGGAGAGGCAAAGATATAAAATGTAATCAAAATGTTAAAAAAAAACATTTATTGGGTGTCGGGCAGGTGGGAGGGGGGAGGAGGGGATGGGTATTTACATACATAATGAGTGTGATGCGCACCATCTGGGGGATGGACACACTTGAAGCTCTGACTCGAGGGAGGAGGGGAGGCAAGGGCAATGTATGTAACCTTAACGTTTGTACCCCCATAATAAGCTGAAATAAAAAATTAAAAAATAAATAAATAAATACAATATTTTCTAAGCTGTTTATCCCAAGAACACAGTCCATTAAGGAAACAGGATATAAGCAGGATATAATATTACCTTACGAGCGTTCATCACTTTAACAGCTGTAAATGCACCAGTCTTCTCATGAAGTCCCTGAAACACAGGATAGTGATAAACATCAGCTGTTGGCTAGATAATCCAGCTATCAAGAAGCAAACAAAGTTGAAAATATGAAAATTAAATAAAGTCAAACACACTGCATATTATGAAATATGAAATGGCATATACAAATGAAATATAAGATATTATATATAAAACAGAAATATTACATCATTAACATTTTAAAGAACCCCCAACCATTTCACTCAAAAAAAACTCAAGCAGGCTAGCCACAGTCGCTCACAGTCTCAGCATTTTGGAAGGCTGAGGTGGGAGGATTCCTTGGAGCCAGGAGTTCCAGGCCAGCCTGGGCAACATAGTGAGACCCTGTCTGTATAAAAAACTAAAAATAAAAAAAATTAGCCTAGGCATGGTGGTGCACAGCCGTAACCCTAGCTACTCAGGAGGCTGCAGCGAGGGGATCAGCTGAGTTTAGGAGTTGGAGGTTACAGTGAGCTATGATTGCACCACTGCACTCCAGCCTGGGTGACACAGTGAGACCAATGGATGCGGTGCACACTGTATGGGGGAAGGGCACACTGGTAGCCCTGGCTTGGGTGAGGCAAAGGCATTATATGTAACCAAAATGTTTGTACCCCCATAATATTCTGAAATAAAAAATAAAAATTTAAAGAAAGCAAAACAAAGAAAAACCTCAAGCAAGTTTATGGTGTAGTTTTGCTTTTTATGTTTGTATAAATATTAAGTAGTGGACATAATTGGCCATTTAAAATGATTGCTTACTTAGTGTCTTTAGTCTAGGTTTGTATGGTACCAAAACAGTGAAAATTTTCAGTTGATGGTGAAAAAGGAGATGTTCTACTGAACATTTTTCCAGCTGATTATGTATTAATAGCACTATGCAGACATATCTTTCCACTGGACCTTTCTTCACACACATATGTTTCTCCATAATGATCACTAATAAGTGATTTATAATTAATTCAATAGCCTCTAAACTGTTTAATATGTCCTGAATTACATGAACCAAAAATACTTATGAAGAATAAGTTCTAACAGGTTCTTTCTTATTGAAAACACGATGAGTTCTAAGAACTTAGTCTTACCCTAAATTAAAGTACAAGTTACAGATCTATAATTATTAAAAATGAACATAAAGGTTTTGAATCAGAGCTCTTATTTTATGGCGGGCACCTTTTAAACATATTTCAAACTGTATTTTAGAAAACTACAATATTACTATGAGTAACTTAAACAGAATGCCTTATCTGATAGTTCTCTAGTAGAAGATTTTATTTTGGGGCTGTACTGGGTTGAACAGTGTTCCCCCAAATTCAGGTTCACCTGGAACCTCAGAATGTGACCTCATTTGGAAACAACTCTTTGCAGATGTAATGAAATTAAGATGAGGTCGTACTGGATAGGAGTGTTCAACGACTGATGTCTTTATAAGAGAAAGGGGAGGGAGATTTGAACACAGAGATACAGACACACACAAAGGATAGACAGCCATGTATTAACAGAAGACAGGAAGAAATTAGAGTGGTCTAACTACAAGCCAAGGAATATCAAGGATTGCTGGCAATGCCAGAACCTAAGAAAAGGCAAGGAAGGATTCCTCTCTAAAGCCTTCAGAGGGAGAATGGCCCTGCAATTCACCTCAATTTCAGAATTCTGACCTCTGGAATTGTGGAGGCATAAATAAATTTCTTTAGTTTAACCCATCCAGTTAGTAGCAGTTTGTTACAGCAATTCTAAGAGACTAGTACACAAGGCTAGAAGGATGAAAACTAAGCAAGGGAATGGGCTTGACTTGGGATAGGGTTCAAAAACTAGTGACCAAGGTATAAGGAAATGTCTAGAATCAGGTGAGCAGTTTAGGGTGGAGCATGCCAGTCACCAAAGACTAGAGTTTTTAAAGGAAAGGAAAAAGTTACAGGTTATTGATTGATCAGGGGAAAGTAGGAACCCAAGATCAAGACTTCTCTGTTTAAACTAAAATCTTGAGGGGAAAAATACCAAAAGCAAAATAAGGATTATGTGAGAAATGGAAATGAGACAGAGTTTGTAAGAATCAATTCATGAAACAATAGCAGCAGGTTCTAGGAACACTCTTCTCTTTTCTCAGAAAACAATTCCTTTGCAACCTCTTTAGCCTGGGTATCATTTTTAAAATTTTCAAAAAAGCACGAGCTTGCATTATCTTCTATCACTTTTCTTAATTAAGGAAGCCTGTTTGAATGGAGTGAGATTATTTTTTCTGGACAGTACAGAAACAGTTTACAACTGTTCTTTTTGTAGGATTGTGACAACACCTTAACTATAGCTTAGTTTATAAAAATTACTGAATATGTCAGAAACCCTTCAAATTTATTTACATCCCTGAGAGAAATTATATATTAATATTTTTATTTATTTAGCCCTTATCATGATTTAGAAAGCATTGTTTTCCTAATTATTCATACAAACACTTACTAGTAAAATTTTTCCCACATCCATATGCACAAATAAAACATGTTGGAATCTGGTTCTCACACACCCCTTAAAGGAGTTAACATGTGTCTGTCCTTCCTTGATTCTAATAGGTTATTTATGGGCCAAACTACTATACTGTGCAATAAAAAGTATTTGGCACATTAGCAAAGATATTAGCCACCCATTATCTGATTTGACTAATGATCAGTAAAATACAAAATTTTTAAAGTCTGAAATCCACAGCCATCATACTTACGACACACATTAGTGAGATAACTGAACATCATGAAAAGGTGCCAACCATGGCCACTGAACAGAGAAAAATCAGCTTGGTTCTACCCTCATTATCTGTGACTGATTTGCATTTGAAAATTGCACAAAATTATTTTGTCAGACAATGTATCCTAATGTGGGGTTTGAAAAATATGCTCACTGTGCCTACAGAGGAATAAAACCCCAGGTCTTGGAACCATGTACCGGGTTAATATGCCAAACCATTATACAAGCTTCCATAGAAGTCTGGTATATACAAATAATAAATGATGGAAATTTGCTGCTATTAAGATAGCATTTCAGAAACTTCCCTCTGTAACTTGAACTTCTAAAAATTTTATTTTGAAATAATTTTGGACTTAGAGAATAGTTTCAAAGATAGTACAGACAGTTCCTGCATACCCTTTACGCTGCTTCTTCTAATGTTAACATCTTACGTGACCACGGTACAATTGTCAAAAGTAAGAAATTAGTATCAGTACAAGATTCTTAACTAAATTATAGAATTTATTCTTATTTCCCCAATTTTTCCACTAACATCCCTTTTCCTGGATTCCTCATTCCATTTAGCTGCCATGTCTCCTTGAGCTCCTCCCATCTGTGACAGGTCCTCAGTGTTTCCTGTTTTTCACGACTATGACACTTTTCAAGAGTACTGGTCAAGTATTTTGAAAAATGTCCCTCAATTTGGGTTTGTCTGGTGTTTCCTTGTGATGAGACTGAGGTTATAGGTTTGGGGGAAGAATACCACAGAAGTGAAGTGCTCTTTTCATCCATCATATCATAGGTACATGTATCACCATGACTGATCAATGGCAGTGTTAACCTTGATCATTTAGTTAAGGTAATGTCTGCCAGATTTCTCAGCTATAAAGTTACTATTTTTCCCTTTCATACGCTATGCATTAGAAGTGACTGACATTGGAGGCATAACACTATTTTTTTTTCTCATTAAACTTTGGGTCTCAAAATTCTGTGACAGATTTTTGGTCAAGTTGTTTCTATTAAAAAGTACTGATTTTAAAAACTAATAACTTAAAACTGCCACACAAAAAAACAAAAATGGTCCACAAAACATTATCCTTTCCTTCTGAAGGTCTTAGGATGCATTGTCATCTAGAGAACCAAGAAGTCATCCTGAGATAAGCTAATCTCAAGATGTTCAGTGGTGCCATCTTGTGGTTCACTGATTACATGGAAGCTATTTTGTGATTGTAGCTAAAGGCTGTGTTCTCATAAACACATTGTCTCCTTAAATGAGACACTGAACTAGGGACCTGTAAATCCAGTTTTTAGGATGTGCCTTTTTTCAGTTATAATGTGTGTTTTATGACAAATTAAGTTAAAAAACCATTTGTTTTAAACACACATAAAGAATGCTAAAAAAGGATTCTAGATTGAGTGTTAAATAATCTCACATTTGGCATTGGCCTTAGTGAAGATTATATAAGAAAATCACAAGAAAACCCTTAAATTTTCTTTAAAAATGTGGATTTTGTTTTGGTCCATTTTCCCTAGCAGTAATATCTGTAATAAAGGAGCCACTAGTTACACTAAATTAAAAATGCTCTCTTAAATAGAGTTTGAGTACAAATAATGACTTTTTGAAATATTTTAATTGATAAATAAAAATCATATATATTTAGGGGTATAACAAGATGGTTTGATATATGTATACATTGTGGAATGGCTACATCAAGCTAATTAACATACATATTACATCATATACTTTTTTGTGGTGAGAACACTTAAAATCTATTAATCCTATCTTAGCAATTTTTAAATATACAATCTACTAACTATAATCACCTTGGTGGGCAATCGATCTCTTGAACCTATTCCTGCTGTCTAAAGGACACGAATTTTGTGTCCCTTGACCGACATCCTCAATTCCCTGTCCCCCACCACCACCAACCTCTGGTAATTACCATTCTACTGTCCGCTTCTGTGAGTTTGACTTTTTATATTCCACATATGAGATCTTCTGGTATTTGTCTTTCTGTGTATGGCTTATTTCACTTAACATAATGTCCTCCAAGTTCATCCATGTTGTCACAAATGACAAGGTTTCCTTCTTTTTAAATAATTTTCAAGCATCACAGAGCAAGGAGAAGAAAATTCTCCTAGCTCTCATTCCTATCTTTTGTATAAGTTCATAGGCTCTCTCATATTTGAGGTACAGAAGACGATATGTACTAACAATGCTTCGTAGCCATTCCTGACTCTGGCTCAAGCCAACTAACATTCGGAATCAAGAAGTTTACCATCTTCATTTCAGGCCACTCTCTCTTGTCATCAAACTCATTCCACTTATTCAAGTTTAGTTATTAATAAAGCTCATATGTTATGATTTTGGGGTCAACGGAAGGTCAACTACTCAAAAAAATCCCCCTGCACCCCACAACCCACTCACTACAAAGTATAAAATCATTCATGAAGTCCTGTCCTCCATTTTATTAAGATAATGAAACTCCCTCGTTATTCAAATATTAGCTGAGAGAAGAACACATGAATTTGTCATTAACATTTTAGCATGAGTTGGATATCAGAGGAGGTAACTGCAACAACGGCAATGAACAGGTAAGTGGTGACAAAACGCGAAGGTGGGGGAAGAAAAGGGCTGGTATCTGAAGAGTTCCAGGAGAGGTTGTTCCTCAGCCATAATGACGGGAGCAGGTGCCTGGAGCAGGAGGAGGGATATGGTGAGTGAGCAGGGAATTTCAACCAGTGAAGGGAGTTTTTTTAAAAAATAGGAGGGAGGAGGATGAAGAGGTGGAAAGGTAGACTGTTCCAAGTCACAATTTTATTGGAGGAATTCACAGTTTTTAAGATGTATACACCTGAGACAATTAGAGAACACAACTAAATGCAAAGACTAGGTATTAACATAAATATTTGGATCTCAAATATAGTCTGTTTAAAGAGAATGAATATATGCTACCATGTGAAGGACTTAAATAAGGTCCCAAAAAGTGTTTCTGATGAATTTATACTCTCACAGCTAACTCTATTTTCAGGGGTTGCATTCTAAAATATATTAATTAGGATGAATGTGCATTCTTTTTTGTGGGACCATCTGAAATTATCCAGGAGAGAAACACATATCCCTTAATGTGTTGATTTCAATTTGGCAAGGATTTGTGCTCTTAATTAATTAATTTAGATAATCAAGTAAGCAGAATTATTTAGTCCGCTTCCCCCAGGAAAAACAGAGTTTATTACTGTGCTATTGCTCTTCAACGGATCCAAGATGAATATTTGCATTTTAAATCTGTCCTATGAACAGAAAATATTGCATGTCCCTGAATTTAAGATACTGGTCACATATAAAACATTGTTAAAAGGTTTTTGTACATTCTTTAAACAAAAACCAATGCAGAAAAATCTTGATATACATAGCAAAACAAATGAAGGGACAGTAATAAAAGAATTTTCCAGTTTACAAAAGGATTTGCACTAGTATTCGTTCAACACCAAACTCCTCAAATTTATATCTCAAAAGTAATAACTCAAGGTTAATTATACACCAGGGATCCAGAGTCAAATATAGATTATCCAATGATTGCAGAGGAATGTTATAAATTGCCCGTGTCCTGGTCACCCGAGACTAAGCCTTGATGACTTCTAACTGACCAACCAGTCCACCACAGTCCTCAGACCATACTTTCTTTTGAGGCACACAGCGTCTCAAGATTTCCACTTTTGTTTTATATATCAGTCCTCTGCCTTCGGACCCGCTCAGATAGAGGTAAATGGTTCTTCCAGTTACTCATTATGATTTCTCTTAGCAAATCTAGGAGACAGACCTAGATGCGTGCGGAGGCATGAGGGAGAAGGGCAGTGGCAGGGCAAGGAACAGGCGATGGCCCTGTGTGGGGCCCAGTCTTCTCAAATCAGAACCACATTGACAATGTTGAGTAAGGTACGTGGGCAAATTTATTAAATACAGAAAATGATAATAGAAAAATACATTAAGGCAATAAAGCCCAGTTGTCAAGCACATGACTGTATCAAGGATTTAGTCCCTCCATCAGTAAAATCAGGTGATGCAGAAAAGTTCTTGAAGTCTGGTAATATCAGTACCTGGTACCAAGGACCCTTTGAATAAATACTAGTTGAGTGAATGATGAATAGAGTAACCGGGAAGGCTTCAAGGAAGAGTTAGAATGTCAATTGGACCATAAAGATGGCATAGCATTTCAGTAGAGTCAGAAGTAGAGGGTGGGACATCATAAGCAAAAGCTATGAGGTAATGCTGAGCGGGAAGACACAACCACCAAATAAGGAAAGAAAAGGAAAAAGGAGGAGTGGCCATATAGAGAAGAAAGATGAAAAGGAGAGAGTGCAAGAGTGCATCTGTTTTTGTCACACCAGAAATGTCAGTGTAAATTTTTTTTAATGAAATCTTGTTTAAAAGAAGACAGAAGTCATCATTGAGAAATGAGCCATTAGTAGTTTAGCACTTTATGACTGGCTTTTGTTAGTTAATGGTCTAATGCAAACCTCAGTGTTGTTAAGGCACTGAAAAACCAGCATTGAATTGCAGTAATGATCAATTTCTTGGGGATTACACATTTTAGACCATAACAAATGATTTAAAATAGCAGTTGTGACAGCTGTGTTGGGAAAATCCATCATTCTGTAGCAGTTAATTACCATGTTTTTCCCCAGAAAGAATACAGGACAGTCCTTGATGGCCTTGTAATTTTGATTAGGCTAATTTTTTTTTTAAATCATGCAGCTAAAGAAATTGTTGTGGAAAGACTAACAACACTTCAGCAGTTCATACATAGTCCTACCAGTTATTTGCTTTGCCTTCTGTTGGCAAATCTAAACCACATAATCCCCAGGGCATTCTTTCTTTCTTTTCAATTGGTTTAGTGGTGGTGGAAGGCCATGAGGCACTCACTACGCTCATGTCCATTCTGTAACCTTGTTTTTCATTCACACAATTTTGTCGTTCTAGTCATTTATTTGGATGCCAGCTTTCTTGTAGCAAACAAACGAAGTGATCCTTCAAGGCCACCAAGAGTACAGCTGTAAGCAGCATCTGGGGATACTTGGTGCTATGCTGTGCTGTGCTGTGCTGTGGAGGGATGAGACAATATGGCTAACAGAATGGTTTTTGTCAGCATCATGTCTATGCAGAAAAACAAAGACATGGGGCTGGAGAGGGCTTTCAAAGGTTAACACGCCCATATATATATGCCCCCACGCAGGGCCTTTCCTTAACTAATGCTTGAGGTGGGAAGTAACGGTGGTTTGGTTCTTATTTGGAAGTTTCTCCATTTACTTTCCCATCTTAGTCTACATCACCACAGACACGCTTAATAAGGCCAGAAGGGCTCAGAGCAGTCAGGGTTTGGAGGTGTGGCTGAGATTAGAGAGGATCTAGCACAGATCGGTAGTAGCGGTGGGGTGACAGGGTTGGGGACATATGAGGGAATATGCCAATCACCCTCTACCTCATACCTTATCAATCTGGAAGGTTTACTTATTTCTAATGACTGCCAAAGGAGTATCTGTAGCCTGTTTGGGGAGATCCTCAAAGCAATTTTACAAACTTCAACTTTGGATTTGTTTTTAGAAGCTTTAAGGAACTCATAGATGTGCAGATGTTTGATAGATGCTATTTGGTAATTGACAAGATTATTAAAGTTCACACTTATTTTTAACTCCCACAAAGCCTAGTATATACTGCTAGGCCACAGACTGTACTCATTAGATTACACTGAGGGGCAGTCATTTAGCTGTCAAAGGGCACTAAAAAGAGTCTCTGATCTGATATTTGTGTGCATTCTCCAGCATCACAAAGGTTTTAATACAGCCCAGAGAATCAAAGTTGGAAAATTCTTCCTAGGTGTGACTTTCTCCTTTTGGAGAAAACTCAGAATAGGCAGGAGTAGATATTTCTTGCTTTGAGCAAATGCTACCTGGAGTTGAATAAATACTATCTTAACTTTGACACCTTAGCATCAAAGGCTTCTATAATCAAGCTGCTACAACTTTCAGGGCAAACGTTGCAAGTTAAGGGAGAAGGGAGAACAGGAGCACCTCTTCCTTCAAGAATAGTAACAAAAAGATTATTGCTAGACTTTATAAATATTGCTAATGAGACAGCTGTCACTTTTAGACCATTATAAAGAAGTGCCATATCTTCACATTTATCATGAGGGTAAATCTGCATTCAAGTTTTTTAGCAACATAAATAAAGCTTACATGATCAGATGGTACTTTATATTCCTATAGCCTCATAAATTCCTTTTATCTAATTAATATATTTACCTATTCATCTCTTCTACTAGAACGGCAGGTCCCTAAGGGTAAATTTCTTCCCTAAATATCTTTAGGTCTAGCACAGTGTCTGGCACATCATGGGCACTCAGCAAACGTGTGTTGAACTGAACCAAGTCAATCACAACATGAAGCTTTATTTATTTATTTTTTTTTTCAGACAGAGTCTCACTCTGTTGCCCGGGTAGAGGGCCATGGCATCAGCCTAGCTCACAGCTACCTCAAACTCCTGGGCTCAAGCGCTCCCCCCTGCCTCAGCCTCCCGAGTAGCTGGGACTACAGGCATGCACCACCATGCCCGGCTAATTTTTTCTATGTATTTTTAGTTGGCCAATTAATTTCTTTCTATTTTAAGTAGAGACGGGGTCTCACTCTTGCTCAGGCTGGTCTTGAACTCCTGACCTTGAGCGATCCACCCGCCTCGGCGTCCCAGAATGCTAGGATTACAGGCGTGAGCCACCGCGCCCAGCCGCAACATGGAGCTTTATAAATAGGGGAAGATATGCATGGGCAGAGGCGTGTATGTATATGTGTGTGATGGTGGGGAGCACAAAGATAATTTTTATGCCAAATAATATGGGAAGAGACTTAAAAGGAACCCAAAGCTCAATGTGCTCCATGATACACTGGAGCATCTGACAAAAGCTGTGAAATGCTTTAGCGTGGCAAAGTACTCCAGGAATTCAAAGGCCATTATTTGCCCATAGGTAAATTTCTTTTTCTTAACCCTAACCTTAACCCACTCAAAGTTCTCCAAACTCTCTTCAGTCATAGAGCCTCAAGGGAGAAGCTAGTCAAGGTCAGAGGGTATAAGCTCATAAAAGTAATAGAAGTGCCAAGGCTCTTGGCCAAATTAGCACAAGTTTGGTTTGTCAGATAACATTGCCTAATGCTCATCCATGCTTCCCCTAACCTGTGGCTACTACTATGAAATCTTCTTCACCAAGTATCTGCAGTTTATGTCCTTTGTGGTTATCTCAACTACGGAGGCATGAGGTGGTGAGATATCCTAGTTCTTCACCTCTTTTTTTTTTTTTCCCCCTTGGCAAACCCCTGAATTACTCAAACCTTGGCTAGATGTAGTCAAAGGATTTGTACTGAAATAGATTTTGTAGCTGAAAAGCTACAGAACCACCAGCATAATCCAAGAGAATAATGTTTTTCCTCCTCCAGAAATCTGGGACAGTCATGGTCATGCTTATTAGAACTGTGAAAGGAATCGGAAGAGGGCCTTCGCGGTTTCAGTGGCTTTGTAGCTTAGAAACTGCCCTGTAATTTGAGGCAGTTATGTGTGCTTATACAGCAGCTTCAACTGAGTTTTATTACCCTTGTTATTACTCCTGCAGGGAAAAATAGGTCAAAATATGTAGTAACATCATTTGCAAATGGAGCTGCTCTCTATTGCAATACAGCACTCAAACGGCAAATTGCACAAAATGGACAATAAAGTTCAATGTTCTTGGCTGCAGGATATACACAACATTTGCTGGAAATAAATGAACAGCTACTAGTAGGCAACTAAGGGAAGACCTCAATATACTACTATGGGGCAAGCCAGATCTACAGGGAACAAAAGTACAAAGCCATTGAGGTTCACTGTTACAAATGGGTGACATCATAAAACCTTCAATGCTCATCATTAATTCAAATTTAAAGTCACAAGCTATAACCGCACATGCTGAAGAAACTATAAAGGAACTCCATGAGACTAGGGCCCGCACTATCTCAAATCCTCTGACAATACTTCCAAGCAGCTATTTACTATTTACTATTTATCAAAGTATAGGGAAATCGTGGCCAAGCAAGTGATGGCTATTTAGTTCTCCGTGCATGAAGTTTCCCCACAATGGCATTCTTTTTGTTTCCTCTGAAGGACCATCCGCTACAAAAATAAAAAGAAACTCAGCTACCAGAATTCACTTTTGCATCCAGGTATTTTCTTCCTCTCAGTTACAATTTTCTTCCACTGTCACAGATTATGTACTTCTTACCATTAAGATTTGTCTGGGCTTAACCACAGGGCAGTGGGTGAGGGCACATACAAGGGCAAAGAAACAAACCCTCTATAAGCAAACAGGTTTCAGTGCACAACAGATAATGCTTCATTACAATGTCACAATGTTTTAACACAGATTGCTTTCTTTATGCAATGCATGAATCAGTTAACACTCATGCAAAATGCATTCCATCTGCTAAGACAGATGTAAGCTGCAGTGTTTCCAATTCTATCAAATGGCACAACTAGTTGAAAGAAAAGTACTGAGACAGATGGGTGATGAGTGAGGAGAGGGGCTCAACCAAAAGAAGCAACTTTGTCTTAAAATCTACCCAATCAAAATGGGATTCTTAACTTTCCCAGGTACCACAGAGGGTACAGCCCTCAGTATAAAGCTAAGGTGGACAGGGTATTGATGCCTTTAAAAACAAAGTCTTTATAAACGGAATTGTCTGAACAATCTACAGCAGTGATTGGCAGTTCTTAAAGACACTTCAGAAGCACCTAAACTTGACTGGGATTGATGCTAAGACTAAGAGAAAAGGCCAAGAAGGAGAGAAAATGGAAAAGGAAGGAGTAATGGGGAAAATGAGAAAAGAAGCAGGGAGTAGAAAACGATTTGAGAAAGGATATCGTGAGTAGAATAAGATGGCTTCCATTGAAGACAGGCCAGGAAACACCGACAGCCCTCAGTGGCAGTTGATGCTCTTAAGTGTAAAGAAGGTAAAGGACATTTTCCAGCAATATCAATTTGGTAATTTACCACTAACTCCAGGCCCTGCCAGCCTCAAAAAGCTTGAGAGTCTTCATTGTAGCCCCTAAGTTGACTTAAAGCTACTTCTCCATGTAGTCTGTCACCTTCAATTGACCTTTGTGGATGGTCCTCCATGCCCCAGACGCTCCTTCCCTTAACATTCCACCCTGTTGCACCATTCCTTCAGCATCCTGCTCTGGTTTTTTCAAAGCCAAAGCACAAGCTAACCCTCCCTTATTGATGTATTGCAAAGGTCTTGTCCAGTGACCACTTTTCTCACCTACCTGTGCATTTTAATTGGTGCTACCTGCTTTTTTTTTAAATTTATGAACTTAATTTTTTTTTATTTAATGCTTTCTTTGGTTGAGTGTTTTTAACTCTAAGGAATTACCAAGGCTATGGGAATTTCAGCACATTTTGGCTACTATAGTGCTGGATTTGCCCATGACAGGCTATTTACCTCAAGCCTGCAGAAATGAAATCTGAAGAGTATGAAATCAGCTGAAAGGCTCAAAGTTAAACCCCTTGGTATATCCCTCACAGTTGTGTGGCGGACAGAGGCGGGTGTGTGGAAAGGATGGTGGGATATAGCCACCCAGATAATGCCAAGCTGAAAACTGAAATATGATTAAAGGAGAATAGTGCTGGTGCACAGGAAAATAGAAACCAAGTACAGGAAGTTCTTAGTTAAGGCTAGCAAGGACAGAAAAATCACTGAGGCGGGCAAGTCAAATCTAGCAAGGCAAGATGGAAGATTAAGGCAATCATCTAGAGATGAAAACACACATTTATATGAACTATATGGTTGTTTCAATAAAATGTGTGTGTATGTATGTATGTATGCATGCATGTAGAAAGAGTATGTGGGGGGAACTTTGTGTGCAGCAATGACAATTCCCAGATTTGGAGGAAATGAAGGAAAAAGGTCTAAAGGATCAGGGGAGCATGTGGAAACCAACCTTGCCTTGTTCACAATGTTGACTTTTTTCTTTCTTTCTTCAAATAGTTTTGCCATTTTTCCTGCTGATTTCTCTACCACTAATTCCCTAAATTCATTGATCCCTACTGCCCAAAGGTATACAGTTAGTAGCAGAGCCAAGACTAAGCCCAAGACTCTCTTTCCATACTGGTACTCTTTTTACCCTTTCACACTACCTCCATATTAAAAAGTATTATTAGTAATTGTACTATTTATTACCTATAAAAATACCACCTATGTACTAGGCAATAAGCAAGACAAAATGATGATTAGTTGCAGCTTTTACTTTTAAGTAACTTTTAATATAGTAATAAAGGTGCACAAACCACTATAATGCAAGAAACAATCTGGTAATTTTCCTAATAACGGTACAAATGAAAGTTACAAGGCCTTGGAAAGCATTAGAATTATATTTAATATTTTCCTATCGAAAATATTTCACAAATCCAGGTCAGAATTCTCTCAAATCAGTGAGATTCTAGTATATTTGACTATTTTCAAATCCTCACTATGTATTTTAATTCACACATAACAGCTACATTTTGTGAGGTCATAGGGTCTGTATGGTTTCATATTAATTCCAATATCATATATTACCGCTATAATCATAAGCTTCAGGATGGATCCATGATTAAGTCCTATGGAACAAACTGGTAATATTTGGAGGATATAAAGAAAATAACTGATATAACAAGCTTATTGAATTTTTTATGTTTTAATTTCTATCCAAATAGGAAGAAAGAGTTTCATCTATAAATATGTCTGTGAATTAAGACACAGGCACAAATAACATTTAAATAACATTTTAACCAAGTATTTCTCTGACAAAGTTGGGCCTTAATAAATTACAAAAATATGTCTGATAAGAGTTATTTTCAGGTTGGTTTGTATTAATCAAGGACTGGAGCCTAATTCTTAGTCTGGAATTAGGCATAAGTTTAGGTAGCCTATCTATAATCTTAGCAAGTTCATCCTGGCTAATCAGTAGTCTTTCAAAAACCATGTTTCCCCACTTGGCTTAGGGAACACAGTATACAGTCCAGAGAAGACACTTCGCCTGGGCAAGAGAGTATCTGTAAGATGTAGCTTTGAGATTTTGTCTTTTTGAAAAGATTAAACAATTATATTATGCTTAATTTATTTTGCAGTATTATCAGGAAGGTCAATCTAAATTAATTTTAAAATCTAAATTGAAGCAACTTCAATATATTGATCCTGGTTGCCTAACAGAGGACCTTAGAGAATCTACTTTAATGACTGAGGAAGAATGATTTTCAATTAACTTATCAGGACTATACCCAGGTATAGCGTTTTCACTATTCTCTACTGCAACCAATCCAACAAAAATTAATTGAATGCCTGTTTGCAAAGCACTGTGTTAGAAAGTGTGTAATAGAAAATCTAGTGCTGTCAAAGGACTTGAAAAAAATTTCACTGAAATAGATTAGTCTTCTTATAATTTTGCCTATTATATTAATTCACTTAATAGCACTTTCTTTCAAAGCAATCAACAAGTATTCATGAATTATTATGCTATTGGTTTACTATTATTTGATATGCATAGGAGGTCTAAAATACTATTTTCCTCTTTAATTAAAAGTATTCGATTAAATATATAAAATAAATTTATCGAGTTTACATCAAAATACTCATTTGTCTATAAATTATTTAGATTTTCATGTGTTCAATTTCTAAACACATAAGGACTTTTTGTTACCATTTTGTTGTTGCTTTCTTAATTGTATTGAATTTTGGTCAGAGAGTATGTTCTGTAGAATATGTATTCTTTGGTATTTAAGATTTACTCTACAGCTGAACACATGATCAATTTTCCAAAACGTCTTTTATATGCTAGAAAAGAATGTTTATTCCATAATTGTTTATTGCACAATCCTACATATTTCTAAAAGACCCAGTTTGCTAATTGTATTATTATTATTAGGGTTTTTTTGCCAACCAGATCTATAAAATTCTGAGACAAATATAGAAGTATTCCATTGTGATTGTGGATGTATCAATATCTCCTTGCAATTGTATCAATTTAGCTTCATTTATTTTTAGGGTATATTTTAGGTACATATGCATAGAAGTTCTGATATTTTAATATTTTAACAATAGAGTTTTATTTTCATCTATGCAATCAACTTCTTTAATCATTAAAAAATTAATTTGGGCTAAGAAAAATTATTCATTTGAGACTTTATAACAAAGATTAAAACCTACCCACGAAAGAAATCTGCTAACTTTTATTATTTACTTTTTGCTTTGTTTAGTTTTATGCACATGAGTTACATTTTTTGAGAGGTATGCCACCTAGAGTACTCCCGAGGCTAAGCAGTGCTCCTTGGGCTAAACTTTGAAAACAAAATAACTGACTGAACTGGTTTTCCCCTGAATTGACCGACAAATGGCTATGTTGGCAGAATCTAAATGAGGAAAAAATTATCTCACCGTAGCAATGCCTACAAGGCTGTAAGACCAATATCTTTTTCCTAAATAAGTTTTTGGCAGATATAGAAATAAAGCTAGAGGCCTGCAAAGAAATGTGGCAAAGACAGATGGCTTATTTCTTTCTTTACTCCAATTTTATTTATTAATACACAAAATCCAATTTCTTTCAGGCCCAAATTACGATATTTACATAAATAGCAGCTCAGGAGCCTTCACTACTTGTTTGGGTTTAAATGTTTGTTGCACCCCTTAACAGCTGCTGAAACACATTGCAGGGTTTTTACTTCATCAAGATAGTAACAACAACAAAAAAGATCCCACTATCTCTCTAAGCATACGTCTGAGATTTCACACAACCAACACAACCAAAGTTCTCTGGCTCCAAGGGTCTTCACTGGTGCCATGGTCATGAGTCACTGTCAGCGTGGTAATTTAGAGGTTGCTCTTATTTATCATACACTATACGTGTATTCTATTGTGAGTTACGAAAAGTCAGAAAATGCCTATACCTTCATGAGCACTACTTGAAAGAGTGTGAGCTCAGGGGACCTCCTTAAGGAGAATTTTGTCCCTGGCTAAATTAAGTCATCTCTCCACTACTTCCTTTCCCACTATCCCCAACCCCACCACCCCAGGTGTGGTCTTAAGAGATAGTGAGATTGTTTTATAATTGTCTTGCTGGAGTGGAATCCTTGCAATGTGTTTCGGCAACTGCTAAGAAGTGCAACAAGCATTTAAATGCAGGAGAGATTTACAGTTTAAAACAGTCATCAAAGGCAATCTTGAAGGGGCAAAACATCTCCCAGGAGGAACCTGAAGGGGAACACAGAGAGCTGTGTATAAGGACAGAGATCGCCTGTAATCCTAGCACTCTGGGAGGCCGAGGTGGGCGAATCGCTCAAGGTCAGGAGTTCTAAACCAGAGCAAGACCCCATCTCTACTAAAAATAGAAAGAAATTAATCGGCCAACTAAAAATATATAGAAAAAATTAGCCGGGTATGGTAGCTCATGCCTGTAGTCCCAGCTACTCGGGAGGCTGAGGCAGAAGGATCACTCGAGCCCAGGAGTTTGAGGTTGCTGTGAGCTAGGCTGACGCCACAGCACTCTAGCCCAGGGAACAGAGTGAGACTCTGTCTCAAAAAAAAAAAAAAGGACAGAGACCTAGATCCATACATTTTGGGTGATGCTAGGAGTGCTGATGGGCTAATTTGCTGTAAGCTGCCTTCTCGCCCAAACTGTTGTGGGGGCGAGGATGCAAGGAGAAAAGAAGAGAAGAGAGGAGAGGAAAGAGAAGAGAATGACTCATTCTGCTTGTGTGAGTGACAAAATGGGGGGGGGGGCTATGGGCTTTAATGGATTTAACTAAATTTAATTAAAGCAGAGTGTTAATTAACATCAGGAGAATGGACGAAATGTGAAGCCAGAAAACTTAACTGACTAGTCCCTTTCGTCTGAAATCTGTGAAGTTTACTTAGTATCTCAGCAAAATTCAGAAGCCCTGAATGATGTAATTTTATTCTCCCAAATTAACTCTGGCCTAAGTCTTATCTTACAGAAAGTCAAATGAAAACTAGTCAAATGAAAACAGAAAACCCTGACAAGTTTAACCACAAAATTAAATCAATAAGATTATTCAAGTATTGAGAATATACATATGTGTACGTGTGTGTGTGTTTCACTTAAGATGTATACATTCATTTAACTTTGGATGACTTAATTCATCTTTGCTACTGGTTAAAACAAATGGTGATTTTCTGGAAAGATCTGATTTCTTCCTCTACTTGAGGTATTTGATGGCTTCAGAGTTTTTCTGCTAATATTTCATATCTTTTAATTATAAAAGATTTAGAAACTTCCAGTTCAAACAATATAAAGAGATTTTCCTAATAAAGAAAGTGAGTTAATTTGCAGAATTGGCAAGTTATAACTGGGCAACAGCCCACAGAGGTCTCAAGATCTTTTCTATGTTTACGAGGTAACTAGATGTAGTACAAAGTATTGCATGTTAAATATCTGTGTTTTGTTTGTGTCTCATTTAGATTTTTATATTAAGCAGCACTGAGAATTGTGGGATCCTTTCTATAAGGATTTATAACTGTACACTGTGCCTTTCAGATCTATAAATTAAAATCAGCATCTCTGCAACCTACATTCTAAATAAATTCATAGCAATAGAGAAAAAAAAGCCTTTTAAATCCAATTTTTAAGTATCCATCCAAATTACAACTTGTTATTCATGCCACCGAATGACTGTGGATAAGGGAAAGGTTAGAAGATTGTCCTTTTGCAAAAAGTGACTTAAGTCATTCTTGTGAGTTGATGACCAAATTGACTTCAACAGCAAAAGTCTTTGAGAACTGCTTTGGCATAAGCCCTGCTTATATAGTTTTCAGAAATTGCTGCATAAAATGGTGAAAAATGACAGTCTAAGATATGCAAGTTCCCTAGATACAATTCTGAAATTGTTAGGCTCTCTCTTTTATCTGAAAAAATGTAGAAAGTGCAGACTCTCCTGAAGAAACTCTACTTAAGCCAATTTGGACATTATTACCTATGAAGGAGAAGAATGTTCTTTTACAGGGAATAACAGAAATGATTGAAATGATGGAAAATGAATCTTTCCAGGAAAGTCTGGAGGCATTAGGTTGTTAAGCTGAGAGAAGAGAAGGTTGAATGGCAACTTGAAAGATTGTGTTCGAATACACAGAAGGTCACGGCTGCTGCTGTGACTACAGGAAACTGACAAAAAGGAAATAGCCTTTAATTAAAGTAGGAAAGGTTTTGAGTAAAGATCAGCATGAATTCCTTGACAATTAAGATGATGACACATGGGAATGGGTAACTTCCTTTTCACAGAGACTTAAAAAAATTGTGTGTGTGTGTGTGCGCGCGTGTGCGCAAATATCTAACCTAAAAGTTTGAAGTCTGGCCACTCTAAATAAAGGGTATTAAAACAAAACTCTCCATTCCCCTATAGTAATAGTATTCAACAATACAACTGCCTTCTTACCTTTTGCAACTTCAGCATCCTTAAAATCATCCCTAGTGTCTTCATAGTGACTTTCTTTCTTGCCTTTCAGAAAATGCAATCAATGTGGTACAAAAGTCTGGGCTGAGGTTTCATAAAAATTATATACCATACCACCCCATGGCCTAACCATTACTCCTCGTCTGCCATTTATACAATATTGGTTTTTGTTTTTCCCAAGCCTATCCTGGAGGATAAATGGAATATAACCTCATTTGCTACTTTCTAACTTTTTAATAACTGAGATCTTAATTCTCAAACCAGCTACTCACCATATGGAAGATTTAAGAACAGTTAAAGCATGAATTTTTTTAAGCACTAGGCAGGGCCTCTCTGCCACAAATGTATTGCCCACTGGAAACAAATTTAATCAGCTTGCTGAGAAGCACTGAGGGCAGTATAAGCACAAGCCCCACCACCCTGGTTTTAACATTTGTCACTAATTGCATCCATAGCAAATGTTGATTTAGGAAAGTTAAAGTCACAAACACACCCCTTTCAAAACCAACTCCCCCTTTTCCCTCTTATAATTTGTTTGCACATCAAACGATCCATATCATAGGATCAAAATATATTCTGTCGCCCATTGCTATTCTTTGAAACAAATCTCTGGATAGTCTCAGCCAAAGGCAAATCATGTGGAAGAAAGAACTTCAGAGACCTGTAAATTTATTTGTTCATTTTGGAGATGGGTGACAACTGTTCTGTTATTCTTGTTTTTCAAAATGTCTTATAATTAGGTTTAATTTGTGTAGGATAATTACCTGGCTGGCTTTTCTTTTCCTGTTTGAAATTTTAGTGGCTAAACAGTAAGAAATTCTTCTCGGATTTAATAGAAGGCAGCCAATGATGACATTTATGTATTACCTTATTCAAAACTAGCTCTTGGGTAATATATTTCACAGTTAAGTTTAAGCCATAGTAGAGGATAATAATTTATTGTAACAAAGACCCAAGTATATTTATTTTCAAAGTTATAAACCATTCACTGTTGCTTCCTTGATGACAAAATTCTTTCAATAACTATTTTACAACAAGTGAGCACAATTTGTATCTTATCACTGTCTCATTTTGTGTGAAGTTCTAATAACCTAAAACAAATTCATGGCAAGCACAATTAATAATAATAGCTTTGGATAATTTGATGAAAATAAGTTAAATAAACCTTTACATTTATATTTATGGTCAATTGATTTTTGACAAGAATGTCAAAACAATTTGATGGAGAAGGATTAAATCTTTTAACAAATGGTGCTGGAACAATCTGTAAAAAACTGAAGTTGTGCCCCTCCCACCTACCATATACAGAAATTGACTCAAAACAGATCAGCTACCTAAGTATAAGAGTTAAAACTGTAAAACTCCTAAAAGAAAATATAGGAGTAAATCTTTGTCACATTGGATTAGGTAACGGTTTCTTAGATATGACATTGAAAGCCCAAGAAACCAAAGAAAACATAGATAAACTGAACTTCACCAAAATTAAAGTAAAAAAACAAGCCATAGAATGAGAGAAAATACTTTTAAATCATATATGTGACCAAGGACTTGTAATGATTGGCAAAACATTTGATGAGATAGTTATCCAAGAAAGATATTCAAGTGGTCAATAAGCATAGGAGAAGATACTGAACATCATTAGTCATTAGGTAAATGCAACTCAAAACCACAATAATGGGAGGCTAAGACAGGAGGATTGCTTGAGCCCATGAGTTTGAGACCAGCCTGGGCAACACAATGAGACCCCATCTCAAAAAAACAAACAACAACAACTGAAATCACAAAGAGATGCCAATCCACACCCACTAAGATGGCTATAATAATTTTTTTAAATGGAAAAGAGTGTTGGTGAGGGTAGGGAGGAATCATAAGTTCATACACTGTTGGTGAGAATGTAAAATGGTGCAGTCATGGTGAAAAACAGTCTTGCAGTTTCCCAAAAATTCACACACAGAGTTACTATATGACCCAGCAATTCCATTCAATTCAATAGAATTGAAAACATATGTCTCTACAAAAACTTGTGTATGAATGGTCATGTCAGCATTACTGAAATTTGAAACATCCCAAGTGTCCATCCAAATTGATGAATGAATAAGCAAAATGTGGTGTATCCATAACAATGGAATATTATTTAGCTGTAAGAAGGAATAATGTCCTAATTCATACTACAACATGGATAAACTCTGAAAACAGTATGTTAAGTGAAAGTAGTCAGTGAAAACTGTCACTTGTCCTTTTATGTATTAATCCTGAGCATCCTTCAAACCCTAGCTGAAGAAGTAATTCCCCTGTAAAGCTTTTGCTGGCATCTAGGCAGCATTAACTATATACTTGTGCTACTACTATATAATTATGTCATTGTCTTTAAGCCTCGATTTCCTCAACTGTATATTGCGCATGTTTTATGGGATTATTATGAGGACTAAAAGAGACAATATAGGCAGAGCATTTAATACAGTGCCTGATACACATTAATCATGCATAATAAGCACAATTATTTATAGTATTATTATATTATGGAACTTTTGTACTCTTACATATTTTTTAGTTCACCTGTCTTTACACTAATAGAATATGAGCTTCTTCAGCATGGAGGCCAGGTCTTTATCCAGCTCTGTATGACCATGGATTGGCACACTGCCTGGCATAGAGCAGGTAATTTGCTAAATGGCCACTGAGACAGAATCTATAAGTTAAGGAAAGTCACTAGTTTTCCAATATTAATTCTGTTTATCCTTAATGACAAATAAATTAAATTTTATGTAAAAAAAAAGAAAGTAGTTAGTCATAAAAGGTCACAAACTTTATGATCCCATTTATGTGAAATGCCTAGAATATGCAAATCCATAGAGTAGATTAGTGGTTGCCAGTGGCTGTGGGGAGGGAGCCTGAGGAATGACCACTAATGGGTACAGGGTTTCTTTTTGGGGTGATGAAAATGTTCTGGAATCGAATAGTGGTGATGGTTGCACAGTTTGTGAATATACTAAAGGCTACCAAATTGTACACTTTGGAAGGGTGACCGTTAGGTGAATTACATCTCAATAAAGCTGGTATTTAAAAAAGGAAATAAGTTAAATAATGACTGTGGGATGTTAAATATGAATTTCCTTTAGTCTTAAGAGAACAGTTCAGCAAAAGATACATTTTAATAATAATCACTCATATATTAAAGGGTCAAGTTGATGTATGGTCAATCTCTTTGGAAACTGAAGCAAGCTCTAGTATGATAGAAAAAGCACTTTGGCCTTTGAATTTCAGCTGTTTACCATTACCTAACTATGTGACTATTAGGCAAGTTACTTGACCTGAGTCTCAGTTTCCTCATCTGGAAAAGGAAAGTGATAATACCTTCTTCACAGAATCGTTTTAGAGATTGAATGAAATGACATACACACATAGCAAGCACTAAAAAAATGCAAAACCAAGCAGAACGAATTCATTCAAAGCAAGGTTCTTTCTGGGTGTGAGCTTCAAAAACAAATTAAGGCAAGGACTTCACCTTTAAGGGGTTCAGGGTCAACTAGGCTATTACTAAATTACCATCGACCAGTTTTATTCTTTCCAAGCTTTCTGTATGGCAAGGGATTCCCAGCTGCTAATTTACATCCTCAAAAAGTTTTTCACCCCTCCCACTCCTCACTGCCACACATATGATTAGGGAAACCTCGTATAAGGGAGTGCAAAGAATTCTATTTATGCGTGGTTGTTAAGTGAACACAATAAAGCAGTCATCTGTGATATGTTTTCCCGAAGTATTACACAATAGAAGCCCGGCTTCCATGCACTGTGTTGAGGAACACATTCCAGCATGCTTTTGAGATATATGCAGACTTCTCAGCAGCTGCTGATCTCTAGGTTCAAGCCACATATCATCTTAACCACACCCTTGTTGGATTATGAGTCACTAAAATCACGCGGATACTGGCTATATACAATGATTTAGCAAGTCACTAACGTAAGAGTAGTCTAATTTATTACTGGAGAAACTTATCTGGCAGTTTGCATTTATTGATGCTCCTTGTAGGCTGAAGACAACTAAGGTCGACTATAGAACATGGTTTGCCTTGGCTTTTTTTATTAGTCTTTTTCAAAATCATCATCTTATTCAAGTTTACTATCTTATGTAGGTCTGTTTGTGCTTGAAAATGGAAATCTAACTCTCCCTAACATAATCAGGTTATATTATATAGCACATATCAATACTGCTAAATGAACTACTCTTTCCCATTCTATACTCGTACAATCAATGATCCAGGTTTTTCTCCTTTCTTTAATTGAAAGAGATCTATTGCAATTTCAGGAAAGCAAGACAATAAAATATTCAGAAAATAACACCTATCCATCTTAGAGGCAATCTTTACTCTTTCAAGATGAGTAAAATTCTCTTACACTGAGAATAACTTTTCATTAATTCACTTTCCCTCTTCCTCTACTAACTCCAAAAGAACAATTCCCCAGAAATTACAGAAAGTGAAAACAATCCTAAAAACTATAAAACTGATAATAGTCTTTTTTTACACTGGCCAAAACATCTTGGGTCAGCTAGATTCTGATTTCGGCAACCTGATACATCACTTCAACCCAGGTGGCTCCATCTTGATCCAGACACTGCTATAGGCGAACAGATGTTTCTCAAATTTCACATGACATTATCCATTCCACCTGTTTTTGTGACAGATGATTTACTTTCTGACACTTAAACAAATCTCCCTACCCACCCCTCCCAATCTCGCCCCAAATCAGACCACCTCAACAGAGAATTGCCTGAACTTAATCAGATTCTAGTCCAACCCCTTAAGTTTATAGAAGCAGAAACAAACTTCAAAAAGGGAAAGTAACTTTACTAGTGTCACTTGGAGAAGGGAGTATAGCCAATGGTATAGCCGAGCCTGAAATTATGCCTCTGGGGTCTTAGTCTCAGTGCTTTTGTATAACTACACAAGTGTATCTCTATAGCATTTTGGTTATCCATTCATCCATCCACATATCTTTCAAATCCCTCCCTTTATACCACCGAAAAGAAAAAAATAGAGATGAACATTTTTATCAGGTTTACTGAGGTATAATTTACATCAGCAAAATTTGCCCAATTTAGTGTGCATTTCTAAGAATTTTGACAAATACATGCAGTCACGTAACCACTACCACAATTGAGATATAGAATAGTCTTGTTTCCCCAGAGAATCTGCTTGGGTGGCATTTTATTCTTACTGTGTTGATAGTGCCGGTAATGGCCTTATGAGTTAATGGAGAGTTCTGTTTGACTAAATTAGTTTAGCTTAACTGAGAGGCAACCAAAAAACACTTTTGGTCCCACTTTTGCTGAAAAACTTTCTGAAATGTCTGAATTCATTTGTTGCCTTATTAAGTAAAGAAGAGAAATGTAGGAGATAACAGCCAACTTACTTGGTCAGCTAGGATTTCTCAGGTGGCAGGCCTGGGAAATCAAGGATGGATACTAGCAAACAAACAAACAAACAGGCATGCATGCGTGCAGTGCACATGCGAAAGAGAGAGAGAGCGCCCGAAAGCAAGAAAGAGAGCAAGAGAGAGAGTGAGAAATCAAGAAAGAGAGAGAGGGCAAGAGACAGAAAGCAAGAGAGAGAGCAAAAGAGAAAGAAAAACAGAGCAAAAGAGAGTAAGAGGGAGAAAGAAAGAGAGAGGGAGAGAGAGTAACAGAGAAAGAGAAAGAAAGAGAGAGGGAGAGAGAAAGAAACAAAGAAAGAGAGGAAGAGAGTGAGAGCAAGAGCAAGAGGGAGAGCAAGAGAGAGTTAGCAAGGGTAAGAAAGAGAGGGAGAGAAGTGGGAGGGGAGATGGCAAAGGGAACTTTGCTTATGGGTACATTTTGCTGAGTTAGTCTTGACTACTGATTACAGACACAAAAGATTTGTGAAACCCTGCTGAATGCGTGTCCACCTGTCTGCAAATGCCTGGAAATAGGTTTTTAAACTTGTTTTCTTATTTTCCTAATTGTGCCACAACCTATATATGTAACAAAATGCCCCATAAATTAAGGGTCCTTAATCAAGATATAACTGCAAAAACATTTTAGATTTTTCAAAGAAATATAGGTTCTCCATAAATTCATATAAATGCCATCATAGTTTTTGGATATTTATTTGGCCTCAGATGCCAGGTAATTCTCATCTTTATTATTCAAATGAACTCATTTTCTTGTCTTAGATTCTTGGGATAATTGTCTTTATTCTTCTCCTAATTTGTTTCTGATTTATCACTTTGATCTGAACAATACATATCAACATTATAAATTGCCTCAAATCTTCTGACAAAAGGTAGAGTTTAATTTATAAATTGTTTACGGCTCGTTGCTTGGTAACTGGCTAAAAGAGTAATATGGAAAATGAATCTGTAGCAACCTTTTGCTTCTTAACTGATAGCCCATATTTTAAGAGGAGTGTGATTCTAATCAAAGGTTATAGAGTAATACTATTTTCTTATTAGTAGAATAGAACAATAAAAAATAACAACTGCTTAAAAAAGGAAATGAATCAATTGAAATTTCTTCAATATGCTGGTTATTGTCTCACAGAGTTAATCAACACAAAGAGCCATTACACTCAAATAACTAATAACAATGGTAAAAACAAATAAAAAGATTTTTATATGGCTTATTATGTTGTTATAAGAACTGTTACATATATAAACTCAGTTAATCTTCACAACTACCCTATAGGGTAAATAGTTTTATTTTACCCACTTTGCAGATGAAAATATTGAGAAGTCCCTGCCCAAGATCACATAGGTACTTAAGGGGCAGAGCCAGGATACAAATCCAGAAAATCTGATTCCAGATCCAATGTTTTCAACTGTTATACAATGCTTCCTCTCACTATATAGTAGGTCAAATAACTTACTTAACTGATCCCAAACAACCCACTCACTGACCAAATCTATCTGATTTAGCATCTATTTGAAATAGCCTCGTATATATGGATAATTAAGTTTAGATACCGCTGTATCTAAGAAAATGAGGCCATTTCATCTCTATACATGGTCCTGAGCTCCCTATTTCTGTCCTTAAACAGTCATCCTATGGCAACGGTAACCTTAGCCTGGTGTATTATGTTCTCCTTTACCAAAATTAGAATGGCCTACAAACATAATAAATATTGATATTGTTTTGTGCCGTGGTTGCATCCATGAATATTTTTAAGTAACTAGCATGTACACTGGCAATATCAATGTGTTGCTATAACATTCAAATGTAAAATATCCAGATGTTTAGCATCTTATGTACATGAGCACTAACCCTATGACGTGATGGACTAAAATGAGATTTTTCACGGCATTCCCGGAGCATTAGTGCCACATTATTGCAGACTGTTTTACATACCATTGAAGATCAAGTGGCAAAAGTGAAGAAAACGCAGGGCTTCAGAATGTGGAATTCCTTTAAGGACAGTGAGATTCTAGAGAGAGTTCTTTGTTAGGTACCTAGGCACTTTCTCAGCAGAGTTTTCTCATAAATTTCTTGGTTTCCAAATTTGTTGTAAGCAATTGTTAATGTTTCTAAATAACAAATCTAGATATATTTTTATAAGATATCAATTAAAGACTTCAGCAAAACCTTCCAAAAAGATTTTTTTAATCAAAGAAGGAAAGATTTACAGGAAACTGATCAGTAAAAGCAATAAAGATGTTACAATTCTAATTTTCCTTTTGGGTGTGGTTGGTTGATAAACACAAAAATTGAAAAGAAATAGGTTAGGTAAAAATTATTGTTTTTGTGGATCCAAAGGCTCACAGGAAAACTATTACTATTGTTGATTGACTGATAACTATAGAGTGACTATTCATCATCCTGCTGATCCTTAGTTTACTTATTAAATTCATTGTCCCTTTAATGTTAGATACATTAGAGTGGTGTTAAAAAGTGACGCATGAGTTGATACCTTAATTACATATTTTAGCTTCCACAAAAAATTATGGTATCTACAGTGGTGTAGTAGATCTCATGTTATTTTCTTTCTGTTAGCACCAGAGCAAAATTTTAAAATATTACTGTCTCCAAAAAAAGTGAAGCATGAACATCTCTGGGTCCCTGCTGCCAATAATTTTCCTTCATTCTTTTGTTTTGTAAATTCCATAAAGATCATCATTCAGGAGATAGTCACCTGAGAACATAATCAATTGTATGCTACAAATGCAGACTTGCCCCGCAGCTAGAGGAGGTGAGAGAGCCTGAGCAGGAAGCTTCCCAAAACTCCCCACCCCCAATATTCTCAATCAGAACACTGTCTCTCCCTCTTTCTCTCCCACACTGTCCTTTGTAGCTCTCTTTATAGTACTTATTACAGTATGCATTGTATTACAATTATTTCTGCACGCTCCCCTAGTTCAATTATAAAGCTTCCCTTCTTCTCCCAACTCTAGTTTTTAACTTCTTCCCTCAGAACTCTGCACTTCTATCTTATCAGTTGGTATTGTTTGCTTTATTTAATCAAAAATCTTTTAATCCTCATTATTAAATCAGAGCACAGAGGGACCAAGCTCAGGCCCTTCCCTTTCTCTTCTCCTCTATTCAACAACTTATATATTACTCATATGTACAGCTCATGACTGACCAGGCAGAAGACAAACAGGAAACTTCCTCCAGGTCACTGACACAACTCCCTGTTTATGCCTCTTAATTAAGATTAGACTCTCAAGTACAACTCTTTTTCTCTGCAAGGGGATGACTAACGTATGCTGAGCATTTCATAAATACCCAGCACTGCGCCATGTGTAAGTATTATCATTCTTAATTCTACAGATAAGAAAACCTAGGCTCAGATAGGTTAAGTAATTTGCGTACGGTCCCACAAAAAAGTGGAGACAGTTAAGGTTAAAATCCAGATTCGAGTGACTCCAAAGCTCATGCTTTCTGTAATACACTACACAGTTCCCCAAGGCAATCCAGGTTTTATTGATTTAAAATAAGAACAAAAAGAGCTAATACAACTGAGGATTCCCTTGTAAATACTGAAACCCAACCTCAGAGAGAAAAGAACATTTATTACCTGACATACCTACTTAAAATGTTATGCACCAGATCGTAGTGAACCTGAGTTCAGTT
Source organism: Cheirogaleus medius (assembly GCA_008086735.1). Classification (NCBI taxonomy): domain Eukaryota; kingdom Metazoa; phylum Chordata; class Mammalia; order Primates; family Cheirogaleidae; genus Cheirogaleus; species Cheirogaleus medius. Next base: position 2,502,533 of record VBSM01003151.1, on the reverse strand, counting down.
AACTTGGACGCAGGTAAAAAGAAACGTAGGTGAAATGTACTAGACTATAAAAAGTTCGGTACTTCCTGTGACTCAAATAATTGTTTTATCTTAAGTCCATTAACCAAATATAAAATTGTATTCATGTGGCTTGCAGATGTTAGTATTGCCTCAGTTTCTTACTAGGAATATATCAAACTTAGGCTGTCTTGAGGCTGTATGTCTTCAATGAAATAATCAGCCAATATAAGTTAACCAAGAGTTAAGTTAGTCAAACGACTGGCTTGACAAAGTTTTTTTTTTGGTCTTAAAACAGTACTTTTAACAGTCTAGTGTATTTTCCCTCAGTTTTTTTCTATGAATACAGAAAAGGTTAAGTTTTAAATACAAATTGTTATACTACACAACTTATTTCCACCTAATGCATTAAAACCTCTTTCAATGTTGATCCGAATAGACCTATTTTATACTTTTTTGTCCAATAATAGGGGATTTGAATGCAATGACAAAGTTTATTTATCATTAAATCGATTGACCAAGTGGACTGGAATAGACCAATCTGTTTGGCAGCAAAATAACAAAAGTCCTCAAATCATCTGCAAAGCATTTCACTATGTAAATCCTACCAGGAAAGAGGATCATACAACTCTCCATATCACCATCCTCAACTTCTGCCCTTTCTGAGAAATCTTGCCCAGGTTTCCAGATCTGAAAGTTCTGCAGAAACATTTAGCAAATTCTAAGCCATCATCACTGGGGAATTTACTGCAGAATGCTGTTACAGTACTCCAAACCATTGCACTAAGCCGCCATCACTAACTTGCCAAAAAAGAACTTTGTGAAGACAGCCCCAAAATGCTACTCGACTGTGTATTAAGATGTAAGGAACAAATTGCTTAAGTTTCCAATCCACTAACAGGATACATATGCAAAGCAAGGAAAAGTAACTAATTCTATAATCAAAACCAGGGCTACATGTATTTCTAAACTTTTAGGGATTTGTGGTGTGGGAGTAGAAGATTCAGGAGATTTGCTTTTATCAATGCCCACAGACATGCTTTCATAGTTTATAGTTTATTTTCATTGTGAAAGAGAGTCTTAAATACCTTTCTCAAATCTATGTATTCTAAGAACTTAATCTGGAGGATAATCTATATAAATTTACGTGCCTGACATGGGGAAATTTTGCCTGCGTCACCCATTTCCTGGGATTTGCCCAGTGGGAGAGAGATAGTCAGTTCACTGTACCCTTGCTGGAATATTCCAGTAATAATGAATATTTTTACCTCCTAACTTTGTGTGTGTGTGTGTGTGTGTGTGTATACATTCACACGTGGTTGGGGGGGCAGGAATCAGTGTTACCAAACCACCTTGAAATCCAATGAAAATGTGATTTTCTTCTGTTAGTACCTGGTTCTAAGTGAGAGTAGTATGTACACTGGAGGGACAAAGGGTCACCTTCAGGGCAGTGACTCTCCAATTTGGTGCACACATCAGAATTACCTGATCTGTTAAAACACAGATCGCCAGCACCCCTAAGCCACAACCTACTCCAGAGTCTGAGTTTTTGATTCAGGGGGTGGCTTCCAAGAATTTGCATTTCTAACAAGTTTCTGTGTGATACTAGGCTGGTCCAGGGACCAAACAATTAGAAGCACTATACTAAGGGAATTAACATGTGAAAGTAGAATCTGTGAATCAACCACTCCAAAGGGTCATAAAAGAAAGATTAAAGAGTCATTCCAAGGACGATCAGGACATGGCACTGAACTTTATGGGAAGAAACTGGTAAGCCAGAGGAGGGGGGGAAACCAACTAATTTCATTACTTGGCTGATAGATTTGAAGTTCACAAGGGTGTATTAGGGTATTCAAAAAGTTTTTAAAAGTTACTGCATCCCACCTTCCTTTGCCATCAAGACTGTTAAGGTCTTGGGGGTTGGGGGAAGTTTGAGCAGATTTCCAGTAAATCTATAGTGACTAGATTTTAATTCCACTATACTATCTGCCAAGACTTTAGTCCTGGCCCCTGGGCTTCCATTAAGAAAATGGTCCACATTCATGCCACTTCAACTGGCTTCCTTAATTGAAAACATTGGTGCTGCTTTAGGGAATAGATGCTAACTTTAAAGGGTTAGAAAAGAGAGTAAGAAAAAGAGTTCATGCATTTGGCTTGGTTTAAATCCTGCTGCTTAGATTTGATTTGTGCTTTAATCCCTCTTTTACATAGCCAAATATAAAAAGGAAAAAAATTAAAATCCAAGGCTCAAGTTATCCGACCAAAGAGCAACTGGATGATCTAAGAGCAGATGAATCAAAACCACAGGTTTTAAGGGAACATAGTCTCTTAACTATATGCTGCTCTGAGACTATCTGGACAAATGGGCCTTGTTGATATCTAGAAATACCAAAATACCAAAACAACTTTCACAACCCCGACTATAACTTTCACAATTTCCCTATTTGTCAGTTAACTTAAAACAGCCAAATCTGTGTAACCATTTCCCCCATCCCCTCTGTCCTACCTTCAGCCCAGGTTCCTGTGCTTGCCACCACTTCAACATTTTCAACATATTGAAGGGTTCTGACAATATTTGACCCAAAAGTCAGTTCCCCTATCCACCAGAGGACTTAGAAGGCCCCATAACTCTGGCTGAGATGCAGGTGAGCAAACAGAAAAGGGCATTTGCAAAAAGACTGAAAAAGTTTCTCCGTTGGTCTAACATGGTTTAACTGTTTTCCCAAATAAACTCAAACAGTTGCTTTGAATGTATGGTGTGTGTTTTCTCTTCACTGAATGGGGCCAAGTCAATCAGCTGTTTTAATACTGTGTAACCTAAATGGTAGGATTAAGTCCCTCCAGCCTTTCTCCTTTAGTTGCTTTGCATTTAAATGAACCGGGGTCAGTGGAGGGTCACTCTAAGCAAGAGAGATTTGAGCCTGTAAGAATGAGAGAAGCAGGCAACCTCCATCAAGGGCAACTGGATAATTCAAAAGTGCACTTTCCCTTCATTGCCCCCCCTCCATCACCGGTAAGACTCTCTGCTCTTACATAGGTGCTACATCTGGCTTTGCTTTAGTTGGGAACTCCCCTTGTTATAAAACTCTCCCTCTCAACTCTCTCACAGCCATCAAGAATAATTTACTTGCCTTGTGCCTCATTTCCCTTTGGATTAAGGTGAGCCCTAATCTCATCTGTGCTAAAGTATTAATTAGTGGTTTAATGCATTATTTAATTTAGAATGTGCACATGAACAGCTGATGTCTAGTAAGAAGTCCAAAAGAATGACTCTCTAGTAATGGGAATTTTGAGGAATGTGGTAAGCTGGTCTGTGGGACATCTTTTTGGTTTGGGGTATCTTTCCTGTTAACCATGCCATATTGAGTCAAATCTCTACCTTTTCAATGCATATGTTTAATTTTTCCAACTTTCAAAAAAAGTAATAAACCCTTTCCTGAGATTTCTAGTTTATACCTAGAATCTGAAGTTCAGCTAAGCAGTGATTCTCAATCAGAATCTCTTAGGGTGGGTCTTTAGCATTTGCATTTCCAAATGATTCCTTCAGAGGATTTTGGTGTGCACCCATACTTAAGAACCTCAGAAATACAGAAATAAGGGCATTCTGTTCCATCAGAGGGCAGCAAGTCCAGGCCTGCTATTATCTCTGCTCATAATGTTGCTGTAACAGTTTCTCAATTCATGTCAAATTGTGGATTACCCTGGAAAGAATGCAACATTGAGGGCAGTGATCTATTATATATTCTTTCCTTCATTCTCTCTCCCTCACTGCCTCCTGCCCCCCTGTACCTCTAATATTAGCTGTTATTTTACCTGCTACAGGGCCATATACAGAACAATACTGAGAGACATTTTAAGGCAAGGCAGGCCAGGTCTTCTCTCAACTCAGTGCTTTCAAATACTCATCACCATCTAATATACCTGGGACAAATTCATCAAAATTATATATAATAATACAAAGCATATGGAGATAAGCATGGTGGAAACTGATTCTGGAAAGTCAACTAATAAATTTCTTTTACATATCTCCAGATCTTGTCCAAAAATATTGAAGAGAATCATAGCAGTCAAAGTTGTTAACCACACTTAGAATTGTTAACGACCTAAAGAATAAAGAAGAGAGATATAAAATTAAAATAAAGGAACTTGTCAAGGGAAAGAGATGTGAAGTGGGGCTGATGTGAATAGAAGACAGAGAATGCATTTGTCAGAGGGTGCAGTAACTTAAGGTTGATTTATGAAATGTTTTTCTACTGGTGTTTTGATGAACATCAATAAGACTCCTTAACATAAATTGAATAATATCTTTTACTCATAGCTGTTACTCATAAGATTCTGGAGGTACATTTGAATCATCATCTCTTATTTTAAAAATATTAGTTCCACTGGTATAAGAATAGCTATTACTATCAACCTGAATTACCACCACTTTATTCACAATCTGGTATGAGAGGGAAAAATAATGAGATATTTCATTTCCAGCTCCCCAAGAAGAAGTAGGATACTTAGGGGATCACTACCTAGAAATTAGAGCATTAGTTAACATCTGGGAAGCCCTGAGTGAGTGGACGTGAGTTAGCAAGAGAGAAGAACATGGTATTTCTATAGCAAAATGAGGCTCTGCATCTTTATTTGACCTTAAGCAAGTCACTTCCCCTCTCAGGGGCCAAATTTTGTTATCTATAAATAAAGGGTTGACCTATGACCTCTAAAGAGATCTTCCAGCTCTGTCCTGCAGTAGAGTTTGATTCTTCCTCATCTGCCTCAGCTCTCTGTATAGTGAATATTAAAATAAATTTTGTATTAAGGGAAGGCATTCCTCTACCAATTCATCTACTCTCAATGCTGATGACATTTTATGCTGCTTTCAGGATTGATAAAAAGGTGTTTGCATGTTTTTTCATGGGATAATAACAGATACATTGCATAATGGGTTTTATTGTCCCCATTATTTCTGTGAAACTGAGGCTTAGAGAGTGACACACTCTCTGGTCACTCACCTCATGGAACCAACAGTTAAATTCAGATCAGTGTGACACCAAAGCACATGCTACCACTGTGGCATGGCAGGGGTCTGGGATGACTTGATTATATAAGGATGGAAACTGCATACTCCAAACTTGTGACAAAATAAGTCTCTACATGAATTTTTAGCTGAATGCTCAGAATGTATTCCAGAAACCTAAACGGATACCTTCCTGGTCAGGGCTTTCATCAAAGGGATTAGTCTTTTAAATAGTATGTGTCTACTGTCTAGTTTTTTGAGAGAAGAGTTTTCCCTCTTGAAATTGTATAGCACAATATCAATAGCATGTCTAATTTATTTCTGTTCTGGTTGGTTCCAAAACCTATAGTGTACACTGGGCACTTTGCTGTTGAAAGATTTTACATAAAATTTATTCTTTTAAAAAAGCTACTCTCAGTGAGAAAATTTAATTGAATTCTTCTTAAATATTTACTATTCAGAACAGGCACTTCTTGAATGGCTAATTAATTTCTCATGTAGTTTCTAATGTTCCCCATAAAATGTACCATGTAATTTGGCTTTGTCAATTGACTGAAAAGATAATTCTTTAATTCTCTCTTTCTTCATCAGAAAGGCTCTTTGAGACTGGAGGAAAACAATAATGTTACTGGAACTAGAATTGTTGTATACACTGTAGCCTTGGGGGCTTGGTGGAACTACCATCTAGGTACTCACTGATCTGACTATATCATGTAGAAAGGTGCTCCTTTTTGTACTGACCAATTCTGCTGTAGTTTTGCATAGCATTGTTAAAAGTGAGGGCTTTGCAGGCCAGAGAGATCTCATTTCAAACCTAGCTCAGCCACTTACTGCATGACATGACTTTACACAAGTTATTTAACTTCGCTATGCCTCAGTTTCATGCACAATAGGAGAATAACATCTATAAAAATTACCTTATGGGATTGCTATGAGGATCAAATGAGTTAATGTCTACAAAGTATATAGAATAGTATATGGTACACAGTAAGCACTTAAATAAAAGTATCTTGAATTGTTGTTATTGGCTAGAATTCAAGACTTATTTATTTTGTATCTATAAATTGCAGCACATGGTCTTCCCCACTTTTTAATTACAAACTACTTCTCCTGGAGCAGGAGAAAGAGAGTCGATGATGGTAAAATGTACAGTAAATGAAGTCCCTGAGAGGGCTGGGAGATGGTGACACTGTTTCTGGCTCTATTTCTCTCTCCACTGGGACTCTTAACAAATCCAGAGAGGACATAAATAGCAATGCCACATCAACTGAGGACCTACAGTGTATTGCTGCCTCTTTTGGAATCTTTTTAGAATCTATAGAAGCATTATTCCTTTGTAGATTGTCAGTTGTCCTTGAGGGAACATTATTTATAAAATGGAGTAAATAGTACATTCTCTGGGTCATGCTGACAAAATTAGGAGCAGAGTGATGTGACACTGAATTTAAGAAGTTCTGCTGGCAGTCTGCCTCAATTTCACACTGTACATTGACCATTCATGCCCTAATTATCCTTCTTTAAGGTATACTTAATACCATAGGTCAAATGAGTGATTTAACTCACAACTCACAGAAATGGACCACATGTGATGGGGTTCTAAATACACAAATGGTATTTCTGTGAGCAATCTGTAGATTGAAGCCAGTGATAGCCTGGACTGTGAAACAGAAGAACATAAGGACTTTCACACACACACACACACACACACACACACACACACAAAATCAGCATCACTGATTGAATTGATTGCAATCGTTCTAGGAGCTGGACCCATATTACAATAAAACTGGAGAGTGACTAATTAAGTCACCAGCCCAGAGCCCTTCTACTTTTGGAGTCAGAAGAAAAAAAAACAAAAACCCAGAGTGACCTTGATTCTCTTCTCCAGCCTAGGGGGCTGAGCAGGCAAATGCTCTCCTTGGCATGTCAAGGAGAAAACCCTCCTTCTTTCCTTTGACCCAGCCCCTCAGTGAGGAGAGAATTACTCACCTGGACTCAATGGCCCCCGCAGCTGCCAGTAAAGCAGCTTTGCTGTGGAACTCTGAAAGCAGCACAAAACAACATTTGCCACAAGAAGCAGGGAGGAGTAGCAGCTGTTCTAGGACCAGAAGACCACCCCCTCCCCACCCTTTGGCAGCTTCTTAGATAGGCTGATCCGGCATTCTCTGCCACACCACAGCAGGTGGGAGAGTCAGTCTCCCTCTTGTTTCTTAGCACAGGGCTAGCGGGTGACAAATCTGTGACCCAGGTAAAGTTAGCTCCGTACAAGTTTTGCAGAGAAAGTATAGAACACACTCAGTTAAATATGAATTTCAGATAAATAGTTTTTTAGTATAAGTATATACCTTTGGGAAATATACTAAAAAATATTCGTTTTTCATCAACATTCAGATTTAACTGGGCATTTTGTATTTTTATTTGCCAAATCTGGCAACTCTAGCTCTAAGGTCTCTCGTATCCTTCTATTTCTCCCCTCACCACCCCACCTGCTATATTCCTTCACCCCTCTATCTGATCATCAGGGCTCTGGAATAGAAGATTTGAATACAGAAAACCACAAAATATAAAATGAACCAACAAAATTTGATTCAACAGAGTTCTACTGCAGGGGATATTAAAGAAGAAATGAATATTATAATTATCTAGTTCCTGCTCTCATAGCTTTTCTTAGAATGAAGTTTGATTGGGGCCAACTAAAGTTGCTTGTGTCCACATCTCATTCTGCATGTTTTAACACAAATCGAGGGAAAGTTGCATTGTTAGAAACTCAATGGCTTTTGCTTCCATATAAACCTAGAGACACATCCTCAGGCACTAAATCTCTGTTACTGAAATTCATTCGAACTGAATTATAGTTTTCTCCCAAGTACATAATGATATATAAAATGGGAGTAAATGGCAAGATAATTCACAACACTAACAGAATTCAAAAGATGTGAGCACTTACAAAAGAGTTGAGAGTACATTACTATACAAACCAGCTGCTGTAGAGAGGCAGATGCTTTGCCTATTAAAAAAGTACAAATTCTGTTTCGTAGAGAGTGAGGGAGGCTTTACAACTCAGCCTCAATGGAATCATGAAAATAGTTACTTTGCTATTGATTTCTTTAAACAAATTATCTTGTATGAATTAACTAGATATATTCTAATGGATTTCTGTAAACCCTCTCCTGATCCAACTCACTTACCACTTATGCCAGTGCCAGATTCAAAAAGGTAGAAGGAATGAGGGGAGGTCTATCTGGAAAGTTCTGGCCTCATACCAGGGCATCCCACCTGAAGGGTCTCAGGGAGGCAGGCTGACAGTGAGTTATGCTTCTCTAATCGCCCTGTCTTGAGTCCAGGCATTCAGATCTGCCTGAGAAATCCCTAAAAGCATTCTGGATGCAATGTAAAACATCCATTTTCCATTGTAGTAAGGCTATGTGTACCAGATGCCAACAAACATTTTGGTAATTTCCATCAAATAACCAGTCACTTAATTCTGTCTGTATATTTTTTTGGGAGCAGTATTGGTGGCAGTGAAGAAATCAGTCAAACAAATTTTCATGTTGCACTGGTTGGAGTAAACAGACTCTGCTTCCTACTAATATCACCACTCTGTTTTACACTTCTCTTAAACTAGTTGGCACCTTTCTGTTCATGTCTGTTACTTCTGCTCTGAGTGCAGTTGAGGGGAGGATACCATTACCTCTTAATAAGTACAATATGTTGTTCAAGTATGACAGGGATAAATCAGGCATATACATACGGGCTGTCCCAAACCGCTAGCAGTTTCCCAGGACATGGGACTGGCAAAGTACCCCCAGAAAACCAAGATGAGTTGGTCATTGTATGTATTGTGTGTGTGTGTGTGTGTTTACACACACATATATATATGCATGCAGTGTAGAACCTGCAAAGCTTATTATTAAAGCTTTTACAGTTTAATATTTTGAGCCCATTAATTTTTTTTGAAACTCACTAAAATTTAAGGTAGTTATAAAACCCATTACAGTGATTGGCAAGCAAGGGTAGAAGGCTAAGAGAAGCAAGAACATTTGTAGGCTGTTATTTGTACGTGTTTTTCTTTCTAACAGCTGCCAATCTTCCAAGTCAGGAAATATTTGCACATGTTCTAGACATCTTCCTGAAGGTATGAGGCGCTCTTGAAACCATCCTTATACTTGGCTATGCCAACAACACTACAGCAAACTACAGTACCCTCCCCCAAAAATATACTCTTTCAAGCTTCCTAAATGACTCATTCAGCAGAAAGTAATAAAAAAGTAAGGCTAATATTTCCATCCTTTGGAAATATTTATCTCTACCCAGTGCCACCTTTTTTTTTATAGTCAGAATAGAAAGTTACTTAGGTGGTATGATTTTGAAAGGCCAACCTGTCTCCAGCATTGCCTTAATAGGGTGTCATTAGTCAATCCTTTCCATCAAGGCACATCTGCAGAGAGCTCCTGTAAAAATATGTCATTTGGGAGGGGGTCACTTTTGCACACATCTTTTTAGTTCCAGAAGAATTTGTGCCAAGCACCCATATGTATAAGGTATTGTGCTAGTCCCAAGGAGATTACAAAGATGATTAAGATAGATTTTTTGGAAATAGCTAATGTTTTTCATAATATCTAGCTGTAGAATGCCAACACTGATAATAAATGGAGAACATGAGTGTGGGCAACAGAAAACATACTAAGAAGTCTACATTGAGATTTTTGTTGTCATTTCTACCTGATGCTCCTGAGCCTAATATGTGCAATGCACTTTACTAAATGCTCTGAGAGTAGAGTCAAAGTGAAAAAGTCCAGGTTTCTGCCCCTGAATAAATCTGCAAACTTGTTTTAAATACTAATGAATTCTTGGGCATCCACTTCAAGCCTTGTAGCTGGTTTTCTACTGTCATTGCAACACTTTATTTAGTGGCAAGGTGGGAGGAACTCAGCTGCTTGCAAAACTCTTGTAGAGGTTAACCACCAGGAAAGCCTTAAGCTGTAAGTTCTGTTGAAACCTGCATCCTCATCTGATGGGAACAACATAAGGATAATTTCAACTCATCTCAATGCCAAACCCTTCCTGTCAACATCCACCTGCTGGACTCTTCCTCTGCTACCCTCTAACCATCCAAGCTATAGCCACTTAGCCTGATATGTAATGTATTCCAGCCCAGATTCTGGAAGAAGTTCTGTGCTTAGGCAGGGAACAAATGAGGGTTCCCTAAATGTTATGTATTTTAATCCTCATTCATGTTCCTAGAAATGCATCTATTATAAAATGCACAAATTATTTTTTTTTAATTTGTTAATTTTTTAAATCCCCACCAATCAGAAACCAATCATCTACAAGGGAGGCTTTAACTTTCAACAATCCTTCAGTGTCTCCCCCTTCCTGGGGGCTCTCAGTAGGAGCAGTACATGAAGAAAAATGTTTGGCTTTGGAGATGGGGACCTCTCCGCTAGAATAGGGTGAAGAGTTTGACGGCCAATGCCTCTTACCCTTCCAGGGTTCCCAGGAGTCTGAGTAGGAATTTAGTCATGAGCTTCAAGTGTCCTATAAAACCTATCTGCTTGCCCCCATTCACTTCTGAAATTCTATTAAGTTCCAGAAAAAGACCTTCAGTCCAGACTGTCTTAGTGCCCATCTTGACAGAAACAAATATGATGGAGAGACACATCATTAATTATCTTCATTGCTGACCTCAGCTCATCAGTTTCCTGTAAACTTTTGTACTTGGACAGATTTTTTTCCACTGGCTGATGTAGCCGAATGCTTGTTGACTTGTCTTATACATGCTGAGCTTAATATAAGTATAGTCAAGAGCATAGACCTAGGGGCCAGGCAAATTTTGGTTTAACTCCTGACTGCACAATGTATTGGCTTTGTGAACCTGTTCAGTACCTTAAGCTCTTGAATCCTATTTCTTAGTTTGTGAGTTAGAAAGATAGTGATAATAATGATACCCATCTCATAGTACTCTCATGACATGTAAATGATATGATGTAAATTAAGCACTAGGCACAACGTAAACACTTAGTAAACATTACCCATTTTTAGGACATTGAGGTCACTTTCTGTAATGCATCTAGTATTTAAATCCCCATCTTTTTTTCTTACCCAATTTTTATACCAAATAATTTTATTTCATTTTAATTTTTTTTTCAGAGTCAAGAAAAGCTGGTCTTCTCTGAGGACTCTTAGACTTGTCCTTTTTGATCATGGTGGTATTTTTGTTTTGTTTTGGTTTTTTCTCTTCAGAGTTAATGATTTATACAAAATGTTACTGGCAGTGCTTAGAATATAATCAATCTTCTTTTCCCTCAGGGGACCCTGAACAATCCAACCTTCTTTTCCTAGTCATAAAGGGACTCTGCCTAAAAAGGACAAACCTAAAAGAAGCTTTCTTGTTTTTCTAACACAAATTACACATAAACCACCACCATATCATTATTTCTCCAAACGAAAGGACACATAATTCATGTCATTTTCCCCCTCTTTCTCTATGCTCTAGTGGAGGGAGAATTTATTATAACCTGGGTGTAGCTTAGCAGGGAAAATTAAGACTGTGGGATAAAGAACTGTTTTTATCTCTTGATATTCTTTTGATATTTTAATTTAATCTTACTGATAGGCTTCTTTGTAAGAGCCTGCCTTTAGAGTAGCCCAGCAATGTAACATTGTTAGAGTTTCCTCTTTTCCTTTCACATCCCCAGAGAGCTACAGTGGCACATTAGTTTCTAAATACAATTTTGGTATTGTCCACAAAACTACCTTAGACAGAGATACACAAATACGGTAGAAAGTTGGAAAAGTCCTAAAATCAAGTTAAGACTCATTCTTATTTCAAGAATAACAACTGCCTAAATGCTATTGTCCAAAGTGTCTATTTCATGAAATGTGGTGAGGACCTAGCTAACTGGTCTTTGGTGGTCAACTCCTAGAGGATACAGGAAAGCAAGAACTTCAACCACTTTTACTTAATTTACTCTGAGAATCTGAGCATAATTTATATATGCGTGTCTGTGTGTATGTATGTCAAAGCAAAATAAAGCAAAACTTGTTTTTTAATATATTAGACAAAGAGTACATTAGTGTGTTTCTAACACTGCTTCACTCACCTGCACCACTCTTTAAAGTGGTTTATAAAATCTTGTCTGCATAAATGTTCTTAATACTAATATATTAAAACTAGCTTTAAGTATATAAACTAAGCATCAGGTAGGCACTTATGTATGTCTGTTTTTAAGTAACTGTATTATTTCCCCCCACAGAGATTTATATTTATATTTTACAAAGATTTTTATAATTGGAATATTTTTATCCGATTGACCAAAGCCACCATGATCTAAAGAGTTTGTTAGTCTTGGCTTTTGTTTAGAAATGTGTATTTGTCTCCAAACATTTAAATTTATCTTTTCTGTCCTTGGGAATAACTTTATAACAATCAACTAGATGAGTATCTGCAGAAATGAGATAATGGGTTTTGTGTTACCCCAATACAACAAACATAGAATTTGAATTGCTCCCCGTGTGTGTGTGAGAGAGAGAGAGAGAGAGAGAGAGAGAAGATATTAAACAGATTAGAGTAGTTGTGAAAATATTCAATTATGGCCTGTTGGGAGCAGAAATCCCACACACGACTTTTACATTCCCCTTTTGTTCCTATCATGCTAGTAACTCTTCTTCCTCCCTCAAGATTTATTGGGAGGCAGAAGTAAATTTTGGTATAACACAGAAAGGAAAAGACAAGCCTACAACTCAGGGGCCTGGGTTATATTCCACAGTTGGAGAGATGTCATGGCCAAGATAGAAATATTCCATTTTCTCCAAGGCCTTTAAGCCTCAGCACTTTCCACTAATTTGGTCCCCTGGGTCTCAATTTATTTAGCTTATGCTGGCTTTTTTCACCCCCATTGCAAATATTCAACCTCTATTCTCTTATTGAGGAAAAACTTGTTCCTGGAGTCTTGCTCTTTAGAAGCTTCATTAGACTTTCTCCAGGAAAAAAAAAACAAAACACCACAACTTTATTTCCTTCTTTCCATTTTCCAATCTCACCCGGTTCTCATTCCTTCCAGTTACCCATCACTCCCTCCTCAAATGAAGAAGTCACAATCACAGGGAAAATACCTCCTTTTTTATCTCTACAAAAACTAAATCAATAAAAATGATCCCCCTAAAAATGAAGGCAATATATGTAACCTAAACATTTATACCCCTGTAATATGCTGAAATAAAAAAAAATTAAAAAATGTTTTCTGATCATTCTCACTAGCACCTAGTACCTAACACAGTGCTTGGGACATAGTGAGAATTCAATAAACATTTTTTTAAAATTTTTATTATGGAAAGTTTTAAACAAAGCAATGCTGTTATTTAATGGATAAAGTTAATGTTTCCTATGCTACAGCAGCCTGAGGGTTACTTAAGAAAGACCAATCGCTACTTTTGAGGCACATTATAACAAGGGGGCAATGTCACAGGAAGAAGGTGGGACCAAGAGATGGCTCTGGATTTGTGGCACTGCACTATGAAGGCACAACAGCCTCGTATGCCTGTGGCCTCGAGTCAGTTTCAGCTTCAGCTCCTTCTTCAGAGGTTTGCAATGTATAATGAAATGCACAGTGTTATGTGCTTTATGGGCGCTCAAGCAATATTTGTTGGCTGACTTAATTGAGCTATATTTGCAAAATGGCAAGGATGTGAGGAAACTTTCCTACCTAAAAAGAAAGCATTCATAGTGCTAGACATTTGGTAGGCAAATAAACAGTATAATTTCAGCCTAAAAGGAAAAATACTCAAACCCCCATCCAATAGGCCTAGTGGCTAGGCAACCCCAAATGTCAGCACCATGTTTCTGAAGCTTAATTTAAAATATCATAAATTGTATGTCGTCAACTTTGAGGACAACATTTCTTTCCTTCCTTTCCATTCCCATTCCCTGCCCCAACTTTAAATCCAGAAAATGTAACTAATAAACCTAAATCTCACCTGTCTGGTGAGGTTTGCAAGTAAAAGCAATGTAAAAGCAATGTGTCAAGCAGTGATTTTTAAAAACCAAATTTAAGAGTGATGCATTCGACAGTGTTTTGAAAAGAAATTTCCATATTCAACAGTGCAAACAATTCAAGAATTTGCTCCTGACTGTAATGCCACACTTTGACTTAATCTGCTGACTACCAAGGGGCAGATGACTCCTCTAATCTCTCTCAAGGACAGAAGCTTACTTATGCCTAAGGTGTGTTTTTCAGTTTTAGAGCAATAAGAAATCTGGGGCGGTCCCTTTCTTCCACCACCATTTAATTGCGTTCCAACTAGGCATCAACATATATGGCAATTAGGCTCTAGACACAACCGTGGAAGTTTATTTACTCTATTTCAGGTGAGTTTTTCCTTTCCTTGAAATGGTTGCCTGGAATCTTTTCCCCTTTATTTTTCTGTCCTCACCACCTGCAAATGGCAACGTGGGAGTAGGTGGTTGATGTTAACGGTGCAGTCAAGATCTTATGAAGGTCAAGGCAAACTCATTCATTCTGGAAACCAGTTCATTGTCTTGCCTCACTAGTATTATGTTTAACAAAATGGTGTTAGATAACAGCAATATATAATGAAGCATCCCTGCCTTCCTAATATACCTGCTATCCAGTTTTACATTTGCATTGAGTGTCATAGTACTTACTGAGCTAGATGTCAGGTCTTGCTATCAGATGGTAAAGTAGAGAGAAGAGGGACTACTCCAACTAATAGCCAATAATCAACTTCTATTGTTACAGGTGGTGATGGGACTATAGGATTATTATTATCATTCTGACAACATTTTCTGACGACTGTGCTAGGTGCACTATCTCAGAGGCAGGTAAACCCTGGAGATGATCAAGTCTAATACATTTATTTTATAGTCAAGGAAATGGGTCCAGAAAAAGTCAAGTGACATGTTTAGTGTCAGTTAATGGGGGAGTCAGGTTGCCAACTCCAACGGTGCCACCCTAAAGGGTCTTGGTCTCTTTTTTAATATTTCGTAAAATAACTGTGGTCTCTCTATGTACAGTACTCTTTGGGAAATTGTTTTTTTAATAGTATCATTAAAAAATGAGTTCCAACCTATTTTCTTTTAGGCCTCACCTGGCCAAATACTAAATAGCCCTACAATTCAAATAATGACCCATAGGCTATGAGACTAGCAGCTAATGGTGAGGGGAACCTATGTTCTCTAACTCTAGTAGAAAAAGAAAACGAAGAGCAGTACTTTTGTCTCCTAAAAAGAGACAGAAAAAACCCTGCAATTTCAAGTGAGGTTTGTACTGGCAGGAGGTGGGAGAGGGTGGGAGGATAGGCATCTAATTAGAAGAAAAAGAAGGAAAGGAAAAGGATTACAATGTGGAGTGTGAGACTCAGCCTTCATTTCATTTCAACGTGCAGACCTCAGCAGACAGCTGGAAACCTGCCAGAGAACGAGGCCTTGGAAACAAGCTGGAAGACATTGGAGAGACTTTAACCAAAACAAACACCAGCAGGGGATGTGGTTGGCAGCACTGAAAAAGCAAAGGACTCTATGAGTCACTCTGACATTAATTTTGAATGGTATCATGCTTCCATTTTGTTGTACAGATTATTTATATAGCATTTGGTACTGTCTAATACATATATAATATATATATAATATACATGTAAAATGCACCCACATATATATGTTCTTTACCTACGTAACATAACATTACAGACATTAGAAAATTTGGAAGAGAAAAAATATAGAATGGATAAAAAACACCCAATATCTCACTGTTCTAATCATTTAATTCACCATTTTCATCTGCATGTTTTAACATAACTGTAATCAGGGTATACATATAATAAGAAAATACTTTACTTAACATCTTAAGCATAGTTCTATGCTGCTAGATAACTTCATAAATACTGCTTTACAGAGCAATGATATATTGACTGGGTATAAGGTATAATAATTTATTTCCATCTTACTTTTTTACTATTTAGGGTGGTGCTAAATTTTTCTTTTTAAAAGTAATGACAACAACAATAAGTATTTTTTAATATATTGTTTCTAAATTTTATCAAACCTTGTAAAGTAGTTATTATTAACTCCATTTTATAAATAAGGAAATTTGTACTCAAAGGTTAAGTGACTTGCTCGAGGTTATAGGCAATTAATGGCCAGGTAAGCATAGAATCAGTTCTGCCTGGTTCAAAGAAGGTCCTCTTTTCAGCACACTATGCTACCTTTCTGCTGCAATGAATATCTACATGTTTTTTTTTCTGCATTTGGGATGTTTATTGTAGAGTTCCAAAGGTGGAATTATTGGTGTAAAGAAGATGAACATTTTAAAAACATTTATTACATACTCCAGATCGTTTCCCATGAGGGTGGTACCAAACCTTTTTACAGGAGAAAATTAATTTGAAGCAGAATAAAAAGAGGTGAAGTCAATGAGTGGCAGAGAAAAATCTTTCTGGTGTATATAAAGCTTCTGTAAGCATCAACATTCTGTAACACAGAGGTTTGTACTTTAAAGATCTGATGATAGAAAGTGTTCTCTATCTCTGGATATGAATAGATACACATAAAATTCTTAGAAATTATAAATGTGTGCAGGACCGAACATATGGTAGATGCTTCACGGAGATTCAGTTAACAGGAATTAACATGGACTTCTCACTTCTGATGAGGACATGAAAGCTAGAAAGAGTGCCACCCCTACCCTAACAACAAGAAAAAGCTGAAGAATCTACAAAATCATAACTTTTCTTGAATCTAGAGGGAAGTCTCAAGGCAACCAACTAGGCTGAAGTCTGAAGAAAGACAAGCACCAGCAAGGAGAGATGGAACAGGAGCACCAGCTCACCTGTGGCTGCAGGGGGAAGACAGGGTCACCATAGAAGCAGGTATAAAGAATCCAGCTAAATTTTTTTTAATGAATTGCAAAAGACCAAATGTGTCCAAGCATGAGAATACAGAACCCTTGGGAGCCACAGATAAAAGAAGAATTTATACACACTTGCAGGCTCTTCCCCACAGATTTATGGTACAGACCTGGTGGACAGGAGAAGCCACCACAGTGGAAAAGGCATGAAACCAGCTCCAGTTCCTTTCCCTCTTATGAATAAAAGTCTTAAGCGCTAGGGGAAAGGCAGCAAACCGTTCCCCACCCCAAGGTACAGATGAAGACCTACTGCAGCTAGTGAAAGGTAAAAATAATAATAATAATAAAGTCATCTATTATGGGCAAGAACTGGTTCTGGGTCCAAATGATTAGAAGTATCCTACCACTAGGAGAGAGGCAGGATTACTAAGAGAGTCCCACTCCTATGACCCAGAGGCACAGGATCTGCTAAGCCTGAGGCTGAAGCAGGCAAACAGAAAACTCCCCCTGCCCACACCACCAGGCTAACAGGCACTCAGTAAAGAAGCAACAGCAGTGCCCCATGAGGGTGGGTAAGAGCATGGAGAGAGAACCTCTCTGAGGCACAGATGCACAGGGAAGATCTAAAGCTGAGGGTACAGCAGGGATATTGAGAAAAACCTTCCAGAAAACCAACCCCCACACTATGCATAAGGTAACAGAGGGATCTGAAGCTGGTAATGAATGGAGGGTAACCATAGCAACAACATAACCCGAATACAGTCTGTCTCCTTATTAGATTGATTCAACCTCCCACATTAACAACCTAGCTGAACAAGTGTGCCCCTTTAAAGGCATAAATGTTGTCTACTTCACTCTCTACTATTCTACATACTGTGTCTGGCATTCAAATAAAAATTTTGAGATGTCTAAAAAAGCAAGAAAAAAAAACACTCAAGAGAAAAAAGCAATCAACATAACCAGCCTCAGAGATGACTAAACTCGAGACATTTCACATCTAAACTGGTGAAAAACAAACACAAAGAAAAAAATCTTAAACTCAGTCAGAAAAAAATACAGTGGAGTAAAGATAAAAATTATAGCAGACTATAGAAACTATGCAAACCAGAAGAGGGGCATCTTTATACTGCTGAAAGAAAAAAAATAACTGTCAACTCATAATTCTATACCCAGGGTAAATATCTTTCAAACCTAAAGGATAAATAAAGACTTTTCACACAAATGCAGAGAATTCACTATCAGCAGCCCTGAACAATAAGAAATGTTAGAGGAAGTTCTTCAGGCTTAAGTTCTTCATACCATATATTAATAGAAACGTGCATCTGCGCAAAGAAATGAAGATTCTAGAAATGGCTAAAATGAAGATAAATATAGGACATTTTTCTTATTTTTAATTGTTCCAAAAGATAATTGATTACCTAAATAAAAAATAGTAGTAGCGAGTATAGGCAAAAGAGTGAGTGTAGTGATTATAGGAAAAGTATACTAGTACTGTGGATTTATATCATATGTAAAAGCAAAATGTACGACAACCACAACAACACCAGTTGGGACACTACACAGTGAAGAGGTAGAAAATCCCTTGAATATAGACTATAATTAATTTAAGATGTATACTGAAAATATTGATTGTGGTGGTAGTTACATGACTGTATTCATTTGTCCAAACTCATAAAGCTGTATACTTAAAAGAGTGAGTTTTACCAAATATATACTTTAGCTCAAGAAGCCCTGAGTTTTAAAAAAGGAAATTATCATGCAACACTTACCTTTTCACTCTCTTGACTTTTCTCATTTTGATGGCATCTTCCTTTTATGTGATGAATGATTATGAGAAACCATCGAAAGATGGTTACAGTCATCCCTCAGACTGTGTTGGCTAGTCTTACCATTGCTTCTTACCTTATATGACTCTGAGATTTTTATTTCTAACATCGAGTGGTGGAAAAGGCTCTATACCTTCAAATCAGAAGAAGTATATGCCACCCCCCCACCCCCCCACACACATTTACACACACACCCCTTAAGAATTAAAATACATATAGAGACACAGAAATCATAAATACCATAAACCTTCTGTCTGTGTAAAAGGTATAGGTATAAGGTCTGAAAACTGGCCTAGATCACACAAATGTTAACTAATCATTCAGTGCGGGATGCAAATGAGGTAGCATAAACCATATACTTGAGTCTGTATCATGTCACTGTCTATAGCTTATTGGTCCTGTTAACGGGTAAGGTCAAAATAGTTTGAAACAACTTTTGTCACGAATACTGGCATTCTCTCTGTTTCCTATAGTGGCCAAGGTTCTTTCTGATTTTAAGACCTGTCCATATGCTATTTCTAATACTCAGCTTGAATGCCATAGGTGCTTTTGTGCAAAGTTTAAAAAGCATCTCCCCACTCCAATCTGGGTAGATGAGTAAAAAAGGAATGTAGATGGGGCAGATGTAGCCCCAAAGTTGCAAGGCCTGGAAAGCAGAGGGCGCTCTTTTCTGAACTCGAAAGAAGCCCCTTCCCTTGGGCCTATACCAAGACACCTCTACACAACCCATACATAGAGTACCTGCGATCAGTCTATAGTGAGGATCAGCCTCTGGAAGGACAGGCCTGGGAAAGTGGAACACTGCGTTTTTATAGAAGCTTCAACAAGATTGCAAAAATGTCCACTTCCCGTTTTAGAGAGTGGGAGAAGGGTGCCTGATCAAGGTGATAGATAGGGCTACCAAAGCACTTCCAACCCCAAGCCAGTCCTTAACACTGCCACTGCCTCTACCTAGAATGCATTAACATCACCCTCCACAACCACCCTTTGCTTGGTTACCTCGTATTTATCCTCCGGGTATTAGTTTAACTATCAATTTCCAGGGAGTGGGAAGTCAACATTGACCCTTCAATCTAAATTAAGCTCCCTTGTTTTATGCTTTATATCACTAAGAATTTCTTACAGATCGTGTATTACACTTGCAATTACAGTCATCCCTCAGTGTACGTGGGGGATGGTTTCAGGACCTCCCTCAGATAGCAAAATCAGGGTTTTCCCAAGTCTCTGATATAAAATGGCATAGTATTTTCATATAACTTATGCATGTCCTCCTGTGTACCTCAAATGATCTCTAGATGAACGATCTCTAAATTACTTATAATATCTAATACAATGTAAGTGCTATATAAATAGTTTTTATCCTGTATTGTTTAGGGAATAATGACAGAAAATATCTGTACATGTTCAGGACAGACACAATTTTTTTTCAAATATTTTTGATCCGAGGTTGGTTGAATCCACAGATGCGGAATCCAGGGATACTGAAGGACAACTAGATACAGTTATTTATGTGCTTACTTATGTAATGTATGTTACTCTCCCACCCCACCCCCACACACATACACATACACGTACTTAATTACTTACACATTTCTAGGCCATAAGCCCTGGAAGAGCAGGAACCTTGTCTGTTTTGTTCATCACTTTATTTCCAGAGACTATCACACGGCCTGGCACATACTTAGTGCTTAATAAGTAATCATTAAATAAATACAGAATTTTTCTTGTTAGATTCTTCAGCAAACTTTATCGTATACATGTGCATACTCAGGTACACACTGTGATATAGAATGTTATGAAAAATTTCCTTTTTATAACATTCAGTTTTCAATTGAATGTGAATAATTAGAATGGTGTGGGTATATAATATAAAACAAGTGATATTTTTCTTTGGGTATATCTTATTTGAATTATTTCCCTTTTCCATTGATGACCTTATTAATTTTCTGCTAATAATTTTTACATCTTATGTTTGGTTGGTTGGTTCACTATAGATTCACCAATCCATTCCTTTTGTCATAATAAACAATAAATCTTATAGATGTCACTGAGCTATCTTAATTTGATTCATATCTTAAAGTGAAATGCCATGTTTTGGCATTGATTGGCAGTGTGGAAGTCTGACTCATAATTATCATTATCACTAGAAAATGAAGAATGAATAAATAATTTAACTCCACTTACCAAATAGATTCTGCCGTAAGTACCAAGGCCAATGGTTTTATCTAGTGAGAATATTCCAGTTGGATCCTGAAAAAAAGTAGAAAAAAAACCTGTCAATCTTCTTGAGAATATAGGCTAGCATTTGGCTATCTTAAACAGTATTTTCAGTCTGCCTTGTTCCCTTAAAATTTACAAGGGAAGAACCTAAATGTCATTTACCAAAAGCACAGATGTCACAGTCTCCTTGGATTGAGTATAGTCATTTATAAAAAAGAAACAGTGGTATGGATATTAAATACTTGTGTAAATAATTGTCATAAAACTGTGAAGTGCATACAGTTACGTAATGCTAAGGCATATTCATGATGTAATTAGAAAGATAATTAAAATAGAAATAAGTTAATTTATTTGTAATTGAAGTACTCTTTTAACATCTATCTTTTGAATGCTAACCAGAAAGTTTAGCATACAGCAATGATGATTAGATGTTGGATACAAAGGCTAGATGGCTTACTTGTGTTATAGCAACACTTAAGAAGAAATATTTTCTCTAAATATGAATAACAAAGCAAGATTATGGCATTAAAAGAGCATCATTTAAAAAAAACTAGAGAGTGTTCTTTTGTTATTTTAAAGTTAAACTTTGCATTATCTGAATACCTTTTCATGGCACAAATTGATGTTTTCTGCAACTTAAGCCTAAATATGGCATCATAGGAAACAAAATATAACATGTTCAAGGACAGAGTCCTAAGGCTTCCATATTCATCTGCAAGCACTGTTTCCTTACCTTTAAATATGGGCATTTCTTTCTTGTTCACCACAAAATATGGTTTCTTGAAATGTATCACTGCTTAAACTTTTAGCCTAGCAGCCTATTTTGCTATTTTAGCAAAACCTATATGAGGCATGAGTAGATGCCAATTTATACACAAAATGGTAGGAACATTGGCAAATTCTTGGAGGTTCACTATGCCTTACATAAAGCACATTTCATATCCACAAACTTTGTTTAATCCTGTTTGATAACATTTTTATCACTGTGACAAATGAGAGCTAAACAGAAAAACTATTGAACATATGCAACATAGAAGAATGAAATTATAGTCTCCTTAAAACTGGCATATTTGTGTAATCTAGCAAAACTGTCATAGGAAAATGACCCAAGCTCTGGGATTACTTCAATTGACAAGTATTCAACTGGACAGAGAGTCAAGAGACTTGAGTTTTAGCCCCAGCTCTGCCATTAATTAACTATAAGACTCTGGGTAAGTTATTTACTCTCTCTGGGATTCAGTTTTCACGTATATAAAATGAAGGTGTTGTGTTAGGTAATTTTCCCAGCTCTAAAATTCTATATAGAGAAAAAACAGATTCTACCGTTCTAAAATCCAGATGTTTCCACTGGATTGATACAACCATTATCAGAGAAAGCAGCAGCCCAGCAGGCTGCTTTCTCAAAATGATCATCAAAATTTATGTCGCAGTAGACATAGTTTATCATTATGAGCAAATAGTTCAGGGAACATACTCAAAATGAAAATGTAAAAGTTATTTAAAATGAAATTTTTAGGATTAAAAAAGTAAAAGTGGATTTCTATAGTGCTTTTGATATTAAGCATATCACTTTTGTTATTACTCATTGAAAAATTTTGGGGGGGAAGCAAACAAGTTACTAAGGACAGCTTGAAGACTTTATCACTTTAGCATGTTTCTTTGAAGTATATCATTGAGGGATTTATTGTATACATTATTAATTCTGGAGAAAAAGCCTCCGGCCATCTGTCAAAAGAATCAAACATGTTAGCTGATTCCTATTGGTAAACCATTCCTTGTTATACTTAAGGCTCCATTTTAGCTGAAAAAGATAACATATATTTGAGAATCATTGCATTGTCCATACAACCTTTATTTCTGAATCTTTGAGCACAAACTGTCTTAAATTTCTCTAATCCGTTTTCTAGCCCTCAATAATATAAGTACCTTACTCAGATTTGAACTCAGGTATCTAATTACTCCAAAGAGACACCAAGGAAATGAACTGTGATAATAAAATGCCTGTGGAAATTCATGGAGGCCTTATTTTATCTATATTGATGTTGTCAGGAAATTTTTTCCTGCTCACAAATGACCAAACCATCTTATTTCTTTTCATGCTCACATTTAATAAAAGAACATTTTAAAATTTCCTTTGCTCTTAAAGACAGCTCTACCTAGTATTCATGTAACCTAAGACTATATTCTTTTCATTAGTCGTATGTGATATTTTGTTCCTCATTTCTATGCTACTATCATTTAAAGTTAAATGTTAAATTGAGAAAAAAGAGGGGAAGGACTATACTAATTACTAGGTTAACAATACCCAATTTCTTATATCATGCTTTCCACTTTCGGTCAGAGCAAGTATATTCTGGGCTCTCAAGGAAGCAAGCATTGAAAAGGAACCCACTTTCTGGTCACAGTGAAATTAAAAGGTCCATATTAGAGGGGTCTCCATAGTTACTTGGTCCTCTTCTTTGCCCTGCCACCCTGAGATAAGAAAACCAGAAGAAGAAAGATGTTCATTTCTACGACTGCTGTATCAATTTGGAAATTATTTGGGGATTTGTATGTTTTGGTGTCCCATTTGGGTAAATAAAATGGTCAGTAAAGAAGAAACTCTAATTTCTAAAGCTTTCCGCAAAAGAAATTACTAAAAATCAAAGTCTTAACACATTTTTGAACCATAAACTGTTAGACAAATACTTTATACTTTTGTCATATCTTTCTATGTGTCTAAATTATCTCCTGAAATTTAACAGCTCTTCTCCGGCTGCCTGCTGAAACCCAGAATTTAGGGAGTTGTTTCTGTCTCATGAATTCAAGGGAGGGCGGAGAATGAGTACCCTGATGGCTAATTTTAATAAAAGCCAGGAGTGGCGGTAACAGGAAGAAAAAGAGCCACTAGAAGGCAGTGTTAACTGGTCAAGGGAGAGACTTTCAAAGCAGAGGCTGATCGACAGAACCAAATATGGCAGAGATTAAGGAGAAAAGGGAATTGAAAATGGTCAACATGTGTAGCGAGAAATTTCAAATTTAGGATAGTAAAGGAGAATGAGAGAATGTGTTCCAGGGGTCAGGCAGCAAAAGGAAGTAAAGAGATTGCACAGTACTAGAAGGAGATAGCAGAGGCTTTTCTTCTTTTGTTTTAATATTAGAAACAGCAATTTTATATAAAAAGTTTATGAAAATGGTGGATATGACAAGATAAATACCCAAGTGAGTTTCAGAGACCACTGGAAGAATGGGCTTCACAATTCAAGTGCAGAGTTTAGAAAGGAAAATCTCTTCCTCCAGACCAGTGCTTCTCAAAGTGAGGACGGCATAGACTCTCCTTATAAAATTATCATTTGTGAAATCTTGTTAAAAATGCAGATTCCTTGGGCCTACCATGGAATTATGAAATCAGAATTTCTGAGGATAGGTCCCCAGGATCCCAAGATGATTCTTGATTCTTATGCACTCTTCTTGTGCACTAACGTATGAAAACCACGGCTGTAGAAACTGGGGGAAAAAAAGATTGACAAAGTAGATTGAAGTACAGTGGTATACTGAAGCAATGCTCTACATGTATGGAGGACGTGCTGAATATATCAATCCTTGTGCACTTGAAGGTAAAACTGCTTCCAAACAGGGGCTAAGGGACTTAGTAAAGTGGGAAATTTCTCATGACCAAATGTGGAAAAGTAGGCTTGGTCTGGGTGGTCGAAGGCTGGAGAGCTGGCAGTTGTATTTAAATATAAACCTAATGTAATTCAAATATAGTGTTTGGATCATGTGCTATTTCAGATCACCTCTGCCACTACTGTCCTCAAGGCCTGTCTAATCCTGACCCCAATATAGATTAGGACTACACATGGCAGTGTCAAAATACCAAGGCCACAGCCGTGAGGAATGTCATTACCATACTGGGCACAGAAGGCCAAGGGGACAATCATAGTGAAAGACATGCCAGATTTGGAGATGAAGAAATAGTTTCCAGTCTCGAGGATGCAGGCATACTAGGAAAAAGAAATAGATTAATATATATATAGACACACCCCCAGGTATTGCTGGTGGGCATATACATTCATATTACAAGGATATATAAAGACATAAGGCTTCGTAGTTCTCTTTTCAGAAAGGAAGCACAAATCACAAATTTCTGCACTTTCTTTTTTGATTTATCACCTATAGAAAATATTTATTCAATAGAAAATCAGACAAAAAATACCTTAACCCACTAATTAACAACATAATGGAGTTGGCCTATTGTTTACTGGTAATTATGTTGGTTCTCTTTTGTCTCTAACTTTAGGTCATTACGCAAAAAAAAAGTTATATAATTATACAAAAGTTAAACTTTTTAATTTTACAAGATATATAATTTTCTCCCCCTTTCCTGCTTCACCTGCTTTCACTCCTGCTTACTATTTTAGGTTTAAAAATAATATTTATCTATTAACAAAAATATCTAATAACGTTCTGCCACTGTCTTTAAATCTCAATTTACACAGCAAGCCTGTCCTCTGTCAAGGGTCTTTGTCTTGTGGTCATTTAGCTTGGCCAGACCTAAAGAGAACATACTTTGTCCATCTTAAATTAGACCCATATTTTAATCATTCTTCTATATTCTGCAAGATTCTTTTTGCTCAATTTGAATCTCCAAGGTTTGAATCTCCCCTCATTGTCTGGCTGTTGTCAAATTGATACACTTGGTGTTGATGGATGGCAATTTTCTGATCTTTGCATATGTCGTATTGAGGATAATTATTGCAAGGGATACCATTATATGCAGATTTCTTTGCTTGCTTTATCAACTCTACTTTGCATCAAAATGTAAAGTCCAACACAGCTGACTTAGGTGTCTCTTCACCTCTTCATTTGCTTTTACTTCTTCAAAAGGTCAGGAAATAAGTTTTGAATGTAAAGAAATCCCAAATCACTGAAATATAACTCAGTGACCAAAGCAACAACGACTTTCCCACCCCTAAAAATTTGACAGGAAAGGAAATTCTAAAGGGTGTGCTGCTCTTCTGCTAGATTTCTTAGGGTTCTGATCTGGGTGTTAGGGAAGAGGGGAGAATTCTGCATAATTTGCTCAGATAATGAAGACCTCCACGTGAGACAAAATGGCTCACGTATAAAACTTAGAAATTGTTAGAAGCTGAGGACTTTATGAGACTTTCATGAAGTCTGTAAAATGAGGCTAGACATCAGTGCCCTGAGGTTTGTATTTTCTCCCTACTCTCCCTACATTAAAAACCAACCTTATCTTTCTACCCTCCCCACATGCACCCCCACTCTCCAGAACACTAATATTCCACTGAACTGCCAAGTAAAGATTGCAGCCTTTCCTCTTATCTCCTGGGCTCCACCAAACACCAAATTCTTATGTCCCAGGGCCATGACCAGGTCAGTTAGTCTGGGCCATTTCCCCCCATTTTTCTGCGGCAATAAAACCTTTTCTTTTTCTCCTTGGGTTTGGAATTCCCTGCCCTATCATTTCTATGAGGTCTTTCCCATTCCTCTCTTTAGTCATTTTTAGAAAGGAGTTTATTTCAGTTTGCCCATGTGTGGTTTCACATATCTGACCTAGTTTGCTTTTTTTCTTACCACTCCACCATACAGAGAAAGTTGGAGGGCGGTAACATTTCATTTCTTGATTTTACACTTTTACTTGGGAGCGAATCTAGTCTGAATATAAAAGTTCTGTTCAGAAAGGAAACCACCAATGGAGGCCTCCATATTCCAGAAATCTCATGTCTGCACACTGCAAGGAAGAAATTTTGGGTGCATGCGGGGTGGAAAAAGAATTAATTTTTACAAGTTCTGTGACTTTATTTTATGAAGCTGCATAAATAATCACAATGCTAATATTTGTAACTCACCACGTTTGTGTTGTGGATTTATAATGGCAAAGAACAATTTGTTAAATTGTTACCCGTGTGCATCGTCTCCCCTCCCCACGTACACCATTCTAGTGTAAAATTATATAGGTGAGGCTTTGGGAATGCCCCATTTTTCAGGAAGGCAGGCGTCTGTCGTCATTAAAAACACAATCTTTAAATGCCAAATATGTATAAAATTAAGTCAGTGCGACTTTGAAGAGTCCTATAACCTCAAGGTTAATATTTAGCTTTTCCCAAAGCAAGCAGGCCACTGCCCTGAACTACAGTCGCCTGGCGACCATTCCAGCACCGTGCCTGCTTATTCCCTGTTGGAGAGTCCAGGGGCCTTTTGCATTCAAGAGAAGGTGCGAGTGAAATGCCAATCTAAAAAGGGAACTTGAAACACGGATTTGGGTGAGATCCAATATCAGCCCGAAACCAGATGCCAATGAAATAAACGGCGCTGCTAAAATAATAAGTCTACTAATAACGACGGCGATAATAGCTCACCAATCAATTACAACTCTGGAGGAAAGCTGGGCATTTGGGAAAAGAGAACCCACAAACGAAAACCACTAGGAAAAGAGAAATCTGGTTAGCCAGGGAGCACAATGCATTTTTTTAAAAAAAAATTGGGGTGTGCAGAATTCACTTTCCCCCCCCAAAGGCGTCGAGTTCTTTCACTCCTGCAACACTTAATCGAGGACATTGCCCTGGCAAGAGTAAGAAGGTTTTAGAAAGTGCTATTAGAAAGTGAGAGAAGTGAAACTCCCACGGTTTAATTTTCTAGCCTGTCGTCACCTAAAAGTAAAGGTCACCCTATAAGTAGGCATCTCCGCTGGCAAAAGAAGAAGCAAACGACGGGGTGGCGGGGTAACAGGGAGGAGTGCTCTCTGGAAGGCACGCGACGTCGCAGTTTTTGGCCTCTCCTGGAGCTGGGCTAGGACAGGTACCAGAGAGCTGCTAGACAAAGCGGGCCACATTTAGAAAATGTCCCGCTGTTTAGGGCCCTCAAGGACACCCCTGTCACCTCTTCCCTCCCCTGACACCCCGTGCTGTAGCCTTTCCGAGGAGTTTGCCCTCCCCCCCTCCCGCCCCGTCCAGGGGGCGCCTTTTCCGCGCGCTGGCTCCCAGGGTTCCCTCCGCAGTCTGCGGACCCGTCGAAGTCCTGGTCTAACCCCTCTGGAGGGGGTCCGCTCCCTCCCCCAGCGCTCAGATCTCGCCAAAAGAGAGCACTTGGGGGCGATGGCGTCCTCTACTCACCGGCAAGTGTCCCAGATCCGTCACCTCCTTGTCCCTCCAGCCCCCAGGTCCCGCCATGGCTTCAAGCCGAACGGGAGCGGGCGACCGAGTTGGACGCGCACCGGGAGTCTGAGGTGGAAGCGGACTAGGAGTTGAAGGGGGGAGAAGGGAAGGGAGAGGGCGGGAGAAAGGAGTGGGGGATCGGGGGTTGAGGCGTGGGAGACAGAGGAGGGGAAAGTGGAGGGAAAAGAGCTGGGAGTGGAGGGAAGCCGGAGTTTGCGAGGCGGGAAAGCAAGTTTGGCTAGGGCGAGAGACGAGCCTGAGCGTCTGTCCAGAGACGAATAAGCTAGAGGGGTGCTCCGCGGCGAGAGCGCAGAGTCTGTCCCGGCAGGGTGCGTCTCTTTCAGGGTGGGGAGGGGGGCGGTGCAAGGAGAGGGGGCCCCCGGGCGCTGCTAGAAAGGGATTGGTGCAGCGTCACGTCGCCAGGTGGGCAGCCGCGCGGCGGGGAGGCAGGCCAGGGGGGCCACCAGCGAGGGAGGTGCTGAAGGACTATAACGGTTTGCAAGCACGCCCTTCGCAGCCTCCCCCCGCCTTCCCGCCCCCTCCCACGTCCACTGCTGCGCCCGCCGCCCCCGCCCCCGCTGGCGAGTGTTCCACAGGAAACTTTTTCGAGGCAGCTGCCAGCCCCGGAAAACCGGTCCCGCTCAGCGCCGCTCCCAGTCTGGGCCCCACAGCTCTGCCACAGTCCAAACAGCCCGCGCCCTAGTCTCCCCAAGAAACACTTGTGACTTTTCTAGTTGTCTATTTTCTCCTTCTGCCCCTCTGATTTTATCGCTCCATTTATTGCAAAAGACCCACCAAGTTAGAGAAGGAAATGACTTGTCACCGGGTTAAGGGATCAGACCTAGGCGAGCCCCTGTGCAGGCGGAGGAGGGCAGCGAGTGCGCCCCAGGGCTGTTACAGCTCGGCCCTTCGAAGAAGCCACTAGCCGAGGGCAGTGCAGAAGGGGCAGAGCCGCTGCAAAGTCCCCTCCAGGCGGGCCGCATCTCTTCTGGCCCCAGGCTAGTGCTTGGCCCGGCCGCTCACTCGGAACCGCACCTGTTCTCAGGTGCTTGGTGTTAAGAGAGACTGACTGAGCCGCTGAAGCCCTGCCTGCCCTGGGTCCTAAGTTTACAGACGCCGGATTCGCAACCCGCAGAGAAAGTTCCTACTTCTTTCCCAGTCTCCAGCGTTCCGGCCGGGTTTCATTCATTTGCTCATTCATTGCAAAACGTTTCCGGGCGCCCAGGTTGTTCGCTTCGGGTTTCCCCCAAAGCGCAGGGGGTCTGACACAAGGTTTAAAATAATCTGACAAACGTGATTCAGTCTTGAGAAGTTAGGCGCCCCTTAAAGCATTTATGGGAAAGGGAGTTGGTGCGTAAAACTAACCGCATTTTAAGTTCTTGCATTGCAAAGAGCACTTTAGAAAATGTCCCGAAGCTGCTTACTTTCCCTGGAACTCGCAGAATGCGTTCCGCGCGCCCGAACTCCGGGGTCGGAACGCGACGACGGGGTATTTCTTTCTTGTTTCTTTCTTTCTTTTTAAATTAGGAATTCCCTATCTCCTCTAAGAAGATTTATACGAATAATTCTTCCCACTGACCTCAAACTCACCATTTCTGACCTACTCTTCTAATTTCTGTGATTATTTTCTTTATATGTTGGTGGATTTTGTTTATTTCGTGTCTGTTTCCAGGCCAAAGTTTGACCTCTTTACATTCCTTAACCTCCGAGCCTCGGTGAGTTGTGTAATGGCCACAGCCTGTCTGAGGAACCGGGTCTCGCTAAAGAAAGAAAATTCTCTGTTAACGGGTGCGGAGAAAAGCAACCACCACCTCCTCAAAAAAACAAACCCGGGTGTTCTGGATCGAATTTTCTCGTTAATTCTAATGTGATAGATACCACTACAGAAATTACATTTTCCAATCATTCAAATCTTGACAACTCCACTACACAAAATCTTGCCCTTTTAAAACACAGTTTAAGAATTCATGGATGATCATTAAAACGCTTCTGGAGCTTTCTAAATGTGAGTCTGAAATTAACATTTAAGAACTAGAGAAGGGCAGGTGAACTAGTTAATAGAAAGTTACACTTTTATATACCCATTAAGTTTTTAGAAATAAGTCACAGAGTGAAGAAATACAACATTTAAAGGAACTCTGAAGACAATCTTTGCTAAAGGGAAGAAGTGTTCATAAGTTTAAGACTTTAAAAAAAAAAAACAATGCGGTTTGCTGAATGTAGGGTGTGGGGAAATGCCCTGTGGCCCCCGATGGCAAAGACTGTTTTAGCCTGTCTAAGGGGCAAGTCCAGACCGGGCAAAAGAATCCAGGCTAGATCATTGGGCTCTCTAGTTGCAAGGCTCCGTGGGAGGCTAGCGGCTTCAAGACTCCATAGGGATTAGCCACATCGCTGGGTGGGACCCTCCTGGATGGGGGGAGGGGAAGCTAAGTGTTTGACCAGAACTTGACAGAGAACCGTATACATTTTTAAAGTTATTATTTTCAAGGAAAAAGTAGGCATGGAAGAGACTGGTTTCTAAGCTGGCATTATGGGTTTTTTTGTGGCCGGCTTGGGGAAGGTCAGCCCATCTAGCAGACCAGAAGACAAATAGATGGCCCTCAGGCATGGGGCTCAGCCTTGAGCACAGCCTTGAAATAGGTCACTTGTTTTGTAACCTCAGGTCTTTTCCCTTCACCCCACAGCTTTTCCCTTCACCCCATCACCTCCCCTCCTCCCTTCCAACATGTTCTTTTTTTCTTTCTTTCTTTCCTAACCTCAAACTGCAGAAAAATAACCCTTGTCTGTCCAGGGTCCAGTAACTTGTCAGATTGTTTTTTACACAGAAATGGTCTCTCTGCCAACATTACGTGTCTCATGTGTATTCTACCCCTTTCTCTTCTGATCCATTCTGTTATCTTAAAACCTTGAGCTCTTTGCAACTTAAGATCGTTAGCATTTTTTAAGTGTTAAAATTTATCAAGTGCTTACTGTATGCAGCAGACCAAGTGCTTCGCATATATCATCTCATTTAATTTTCTCAAAAATTGTTCCAGATTTTAAATTATCATCCCCATTGCATAGTCAAGGAAACTGAGGCACAGATAGATGAAGTAACTTGCCTAAAGCCTCACAGCTAGTAATTGGAGGAGCCTGGCTTCCAACTCAGGCAGTCTGACTCCAGAGCCCACTTGTCAATGATTGTTGAAGGGCCGGTGCATATTTTGAGACTGTGTGAAGAGGAGCCAAATTCAAAAAAGCTCAGGGTAAGAGAGATCAGATGACATTAGCTAGGCCCCTGAGCTATTCAGTTCCCCCTTCCCCCTTTCAGCCCGCAAGCCCTCCAAACAGAAATAACATGGGCTTTATAAAAAGAAATGGAACCCAGTCATAGCCTAAGAGTAGCCAGTGACCGCCTGAGCGGAGATCACCCAGTGGATCACCTCACGAGACGAAATCATGGATTTCAAGCTTAAGAAACTTCCAGAAAAAAAAAACAGCGATTTGTCAATGCTTAAAAAAAATTAAAATCTATTCCCATTCCTTCCAGAGAGTTTTTTTGGCTGGGAACAAACCTTATTCAGTGAGGACCTGAAGGAGGCTGTGTTTGTGAGCAATTGTGCTTAACAGAACTGAGATGTTAAATGGCAAGGTTAGAGCCAGTTAGCTCAGTTGGTAGGAGTACCATAAACATGGTGCCAAGGGCATGGGTTTGATTCCCCAGAGGGCCAGTGTGCATCTCTCTGCTCTTTGGCCCTCGGTAGCACCTCCCTGCTTGCCAGCCAGTGTGCTTTTTACTGAAAAAAAAAATAGTCAAAAGTCAGTACTTCCATCTTTGTATACAAAGAACCACATTTTTTTTTGAGGCAGAGTCTTGCTTGCTCTTTCACCCTGGCTAGAGTGCAGTAGCGTCATCATACCTCACTGCAACCTCAAACTTCTCGGCCTCAGCTTCACAGAGTGCTAGGACTATAGGCTTGAGCCACTGTGGCCCGACCCACATATTCATTTTTTATATAAGTTGTTTATCACCATAATCTGAAGAAATTATACTGCAAGAGAATGTATGTGTTATGAAAAATATTCAAGAGATTCTTGGTCGTTTTCCTTCTTTTTTATTTATGCATTTAAGATTGGCAATATATATCTTAATGGACGCTTATTTAAAAACTTGAATCACATAAAACACTTTATTAAAAATTTCAAGTACACAAAAAATGTCTGTCATTTATTGGTTCTCCTCTACTCTGACACCTCATGAAACTGAGTCAATGTCTTGCAAACTTCTGTTACATTACCGGGTCCTAGGTGAGAATGGTGAAATAAAGTTCCATAGCAATCTTCTTGAAAAGAAGGGTCATACATCTGTGATTCCAAACACTCCAGGTTCAATATCTTCTAATACACCTGGGGCAGCCTATCTGAAAGAACCTCAAGATGTCCCAAGAGAGGGAGGAAGCTTCTGTGGGAACCACTAGTAAAAGGATCTTCTGGAGGTTTCCTTCCTTCTTTTTGGAGACACATTTGGAACTGCAGGATTTCCACCACAGTTCCTAAGACTCTTGCCACTAATAGTTTTGATTTTTCCTATGTGCCACTCCTCTGGGAACAAAGCAGCAAGCCACCTAATGTTTCTTAGGCTAAAGGTCATGAAATGTGCCTTCTGACCATAGTTTGTAAAGCTTCTGTCGCTTGTCATGGAATGCTCTTAAGCTCGGCATGATTTGAGCTATTCTTGTTTCTAAAATGAGGCCCTGGAAACCTGATCCTAGCCGAACACGGGTCTCCTTGCTATGGAAAACTGGAATGCTACTCTAAGAAAAGACAATTGTTTTATAAAGGGAACTGAAACAGGGAAATTAAAACCAAAAGTCAGATAGATTTCTGAAGTTGGTGGAGAGGCTTCCTTTTTTTCTTAGTCTTTTCCATCTTTGGAGAGGCCATGCCATCCTCTTCCAAGAATTCCCAGTCCAGCAACTTCAGGCTGCCCATCCTTCCTCACCCGGCACAAATGCACACAGAAATATATTTACTGTGACACTGATGAAGCTTAAGCTTCAAGGCCCTGCATTTGCACTTCCAAGGCTCCCGGAGTTGCTCTAGTAATTCTGTATTGCTAATTTTATGTTCCTTTTTTGATGTGGGCTTCCCAAATTATAAAAGCTTCAGACCCAACAAAACTTGGATTTTGCCCTGAATATATAACATATAGAGAGCACAGTAAACTTGAAATATACGTGTGTGTGTGGGTGTGTGTGTGTATGTGTAATCTCCATTATATAACTGAGGCTTGACAAAATAGGAGTTGCAACTAGCATTCCACACTAGAGAACACGTATTTTCAAAAGAGAAAAAACCCAGAAAAGAAAAGGAGGAACAGCACAGAATTTTAAGAAATAATTCATCTATATAGAAAGGAGTATATCATATAAGCAAGATGGAGATCCTTTTCATTGAGAATAAAAGGGAGAGAGGAAACAGAAGTAATATTGTTATGTGTGTACATTATAGACTGATGACAGGAACTATATGGGCAATATTTCCTAAATCCAGTTCATAACACTTTGGAGGAGAAAGTAATAATGACAGCATATTTTTAATGTCTTATATTATTATATTAGAAAAACTTACAAAATTAATATATGCATATTGTAAAAAGTCAAAAAAAGACAAAAGTGAGTGCAGAAAAAGGTAATAGTCTCTACCTCCTCCATCCAATCATATACCACCTACCACCACTCCCTCCACCAAAATAATTAATGTTAACAATTTGGTGTATATCCTTCTATGTCATTCTCCATGGCCACAAGCTTTATGTAAACACACACACACAGTTCTCTCTTCCTTGTCTCTTCTCACTCTTTTTTTTTTTTAACAAAAAATGGGACCGTACCATACATATGACCTTACAACTTAACACCATATAGCAATGATATCTTTCCAGGTGAAATATATAGATATAATGCATTCTAAAATTACTCATTTGGATTGTTTTCTAAAAGAAAACAGAGGCTGGGTGTGGTGACTCATGCTTGTAATCCCAGCATTTTGGGGGGCCAAGGTGGGAGGATCACTTGAGGGCAGGAATTCAAGACCAGCCTAGGCAACATAGAAAGACTCTGTCTCTACAAAAAAATTAAAAAAAAAAAAATTAGCCGGGTGTGATGGCATATGCCTTTAATTTGAGCTACTCGGGAGGCTGAGGCAGAAGGATGGTTTGAGCCCAGGAGTTCAAGGCCGCAGTGAGCTATGATTGCACCACTACACTCCAGCCTTGGGTGAAGGAGAGAGACCCTGTCTCAAAAGAGAGAGAGAGAGAGAGAAGCTGATAAGCTCTTAAATTGCCATTCCAGCAATTTCATGTATTAGAAGATAAGGGAAAAAAGAGAAAAGCTGCTACTCTGGATTTAATTCTGAACAATAGATGCAGACTGTATATATATTTAACATATAGAACTAATGTTCCCCTGACTGATGACATAAAGAATCTCAAGTTTCTTAAAAATACTAAAATGCTGGGAAACTAACCAAATTGTTTGATTGTGTGTGTGTGCATGCACACTATGTATAAAACAGAGCCATGACCAAGAATCACACAGTGTAGTGATAATTGATCACATGGAGTAGACAAAGTGACTTAATTCCTATTTGACTTCCTTTACATCATTGAGAATAACATTGCGATTATAAAATGTTAACCAAGCATCATTAGGAGGAATTGAGGCTCAAGATCTGAGAGAATATTCATTCAAAAAAATTATTGTGAGGCACTATACAATGTTTGGCGGCTCCGGAGAGCAAATTGATAGAGTACCCAGCTGTTGTGCGTAGGGGCAAATCTCCAAGCTCAGAAAAACAACAACAAAAACAATAGCAAAAAAAAAAAAATCTGCAGATGTGATTGCAGTAATCTTTGTGACATAGTAGAAGGGTCACAAGTTTGGAAATAGGCAAAATTCCAATTTTTAAAACGGTACAAAAAGATAGATTCCAGAAAGTATAGATCAGTAAATTTCATATTGATTCTAGGGGCAATTCTCACAGAGTATTATACAGATGGCTCTTAAGAGATGCTTCCCAGGAAAAAGCAGTGGTTCACTAAAAACGAGCCATGACAAACTAGCTCATTTCCTATTTTGAGTGGTATGCTATCAAACCTTTGATGTAACCCCCAATGAGCCAGGGGTGCTGATATTCACCGTGTGTGGTCTCCCCCCACGTTGAAGCAAGGCTGGCTCTGTGTGGCTAATAGACTATGGAGGAAGTGATCATGTATGACTTACAAGGCTAGGTTATAAAAGGCACTGAAGCTTCTGGCTAATTCTTTGAGATTGCTTAATTTGGGGGAAGCCACTTGCCAAGCCTTGAGGACACTGAAGTAGCCCTGTGCTGTGGCCTGCATCGAGAAGAACTGAGGCCCATTCCAAAAGCCAACACCACCTTGCCAGTGTATTACTTTGGAAGTGGATTTCCCACCTCCATTGAAGCCTTAAGCTAGTAGCAGTCCCAGCCAACCTCTCACTGTAACCAGACCCTGAGTCAAGCCACTCCCAAATTTCTGACCTATAGAAAACCTGAAAGATAAGACAAAATTATTGTTTCAAGCCACTAAATTTTGGGATGATATGTTAACATGGCAGTAACTAAGTAATCAAGTGGGTTGCTCATCAAGTAGACCAGGGTACTATTGTAGTAAATGTATTTTTATTTCAACAAAGAATTTTATGATATCCTTTTGGATGAGGTATGCAAATGTGTGCTGAATATAGCAAAGATAGGCACATTCATGACTAGTTGAACAAAACAGTCGACTAATGAATCAATGACGAAATGAAAAGAACTTGCAATATTGATATAAGGTTATGCTGGCATAATCAAATATACATAATCAAATAGAACTTTCTATGGTGGTGAAAATGTTCTATATCTAAGTCATGTGTCTATGATAACCAGTAGAAACACGAGGCTGAGTACTTGAAACGTGATGACTTAGGAACTGAATTTTTAGTTTTATTTCATTTTAATTAAGAGAAATTTAAATTTATATATAGACATATACAGCTAGTGGCTGCTGTATTGGCCAATGCAACTCTCTACAACTTAAAAAATCAGATTTGTTAAACTTTAGAGAAAAAATAAATAGAAACCTAAGGACAGATACTCTGAAAGGAATGTGGTACAGATTTTCTGTCCTTGGCCCGGTGTTCGACTTATTTATCAATGTTTTAGGTGACAACATAAAAAACATGAATATAACTTTTGTTGATGAACCCCAAATGGGAAGAACTATTAATTTATATGTTGGCAGTATTTTTCCTGGGTCTGGCACTCCAAGGTCTGAGCAAGAAGGGAGTAGAGCTAGGGAAGTGATTGGGCTGAGACATAAGGTAATTTTTAGGGTTAGTTCAAAGGAAAGGGTCCCAAGGCCAGAACAGGGTAGAGAAGACAAGCAATAAATTGGGCACAGGTTTGGGAGGCAGCGAAGCAGACAAGCTGAGAAGATAAAACTAGGGATGAGACTGGGGCTGACAGGAAGCTAGAATGATGTACGAGCAGGGGGTTAGGAAAGGGAGGCAGGGGGCAAACTGACATGGATCAAGGAATCAGCACAGATGAAGGCCAGTTCATGCTGGCTTTTGGCTGCCTTGTTCGTCCTGTTGTTTTTGCGTATGGCTTTTTGCATTCCCTCTGGGCACAGGCTGGAGCATTAAAGCAGCAGGTCTATTCTGGAGAGAATCAGATTATGCAAGAACCTGGAATTCAATAATTCCTAAACCAACCAGATGACATTTTACAGAGATAAGTGTAAAACTCTGCTGCTAAGTTTTAAAAAAACAAACAATCAATTCCATAAGCACAGGGTATGAGAAATCTAACTTAGACAGTGATGTTGATCCAGTGTTGCAGCGATACCAGAGAGACCAAGTAAAACATCCAAATCGAGGGCAATTGTCTTAACTGCACCCTATACCAGGTAGACATCTGAAGAGGTGTGACTATTTCAGAGTATTACATTTTAAACAAAGTAAATCGTTTCCAAACTAGGGAAAGTAGTATGATGGCGAATAATTTAGAAATCATGGCATATTTGGAAAGTTTGAGGAACTGGTGGTATATAGCATTTGGAGGAGAGGGCTTAGGGAGACAGAGTAGCTGTCTTCAGATATTTTTAATAGGAAGTTACAAGGAAGGAGGATCAATGGATAGAGGTTATAAAAAGGTAAAATTCAGAGCAATTAAAGGAAGAACATTCTACCAATTCTAACTGTAAAGAATTAGCTGCTTTCTAAAGGAGAATGTTCTCTCTAACTTGAAATATTTCATGCAGAAACTAGATGACCATCTGCCCCGGATTTGTATTTTAAAATGTGTGGATTAGAAGAGAGACTGAACTAAAGCAACTCCTTTCCCATTGCAAGAAACTGTGCAACTACTATTTTTTTCTCCATGTATTGTGGTCTCTGGCTGTTTACCCAGAAGATATTGCTATTCTGTTTCCAACATAGGGGCATGTACTTAAGTCGCACCCAGGAAACTACATTTTATATAAGGGTCACGTAACAAATGCTACACTTGCTTAGAATGCAAAGGCATAACTAGCTATTTTTATATGTAGAACAAGTGCCAAGCAATGCAAACATTGCCACCACTCCTTCTCTCTCCCCTTAAACCCCTCCCACCCCTAGGCATTACCAGGCAAAGTGCACTCTCATCACAATCTGCATTCCATCTCCTCTGTTTTTCTCTTTGTGGTGTTGTAA
This sequence comes from Cheirogaleus medius, assembly GCA_008086735.1. Taxonomy (NCBI): domain Eukaryota; kingdom Metazoa; phylum Chordata; class Mammalia; order Primates; family Cheirogaleidae; genus Cheirogaleus; species Cheirogaleus medius. The sequence goes on along the minus strand of VBSM01003151.1, from coordinate 2,464,727 downwards.
CATTAAGGAGGGTCTTCAAGGTCAAGTAGTGTACGTGCGTGGGGGTGGATGGGTAGTGTGTTACCTCTGGGAATGTAAGTGAGTGACTGTGCTACTCATCCAACCATAAGTTATGGGACATAGGCAATCAATTATTTCTCTTATAGTGCTTCCAAGGGGACTTGTGTGAGAGAGGGGGGGTTCTTGCCTCATGTGATATACATTTACCTCCAAGGAGGAAACTGAAAGTATAGTGATGATATTCTTTAAGATTTTTCCCCTTTTTTGGATTTTTAAAAAATTACAGTAGTCATACATACTTGTTGTAACATGTCAAACCATACAGGGATGTGTAAAGAAAAATTAATAAATTGCCTAAATATTACCCCACAGAGTTAACATCAACAGTTTGAGTTTATATCTTTCCATAGCTTTATATTTGCTCATACAAATATTATGCAAACATACAAAAACATATTTCTCTATTTTTCAAAACAAGAAGATAGGATCATACTATACGTATTATTCAGCAACTTGCCTTATTTCACTTAATATTTTATATACATCAAAACATATTGTTGTAACTTACCACTTTAGGAGCTGCAAGAAAAGATTGAGAGGTTTGATCATATAAAAACTAAAAATATTTAATGGACATGGAAATATATTTGCAACACATATGAACAAAATATGGTTATTATCCCTAATAGGCTAGAGCACCTACAAATTGATAGAGAGAAACTATCTAATGGAAAAATGGACAAAAGAAATGAACAGGCAATTCACAGAAGATATATAAGTAGCCAATAAATATAGAAAAACTTGCTCAACTTCACTAGTAAAGAAAAGCAAACACAAAGAAAAAGCGAATTTCATTAAAATTACAAAAATAATAAAGTCTCATTTAAAAATACAGGGTAATAGTCAAACTACATAGCAGTGTATAAAGAAAAACTTAATAGTCTCACCTTTTGCACCTGCAGTCTCGCTCTCTATGAGTTACTCATACTTGTTATTTACCACACAATTCTCTATGCTCTTACAAACATATACAAACTCATAACAAGGGTTATTTTAAATAAAATTGAGATCTCCCATATATTTTGCCTTGCAGCCTGCTTTTTCATTTAGCAATTTTCATGGGCATCTTTCCTGGTCAACATGCAAAGATCCAGCTATTTATGTTTTAAATAGCTACATAATATTTCACCAGATATATCTATCACAATTTATTCAACCTATTGGACTTTCAAACAGTTTCCAGATTTTACTTATTTATAAATAATCCTCAAAAAAATATCCTTATGCACATATACTATGTATTGAAGCTTTTATTATCTAGTAGAGATTTCCAAATTTCTAGATCAAAGGGTATGTGCATTTCAAATTTTTAATAGCAATTACCAGATTGCTGTCCAAAATGTTTGGTAGCAAACATGTTCCCATCAGCAGTTTGCAAGGATTCTTACATCTCCACACTTTTGCTCTAATACATGTTGCCAATCTTCTATCTTCTTCCCTGCCCTCCTCCCATTCTCCCCTTTCCCCTCTTCCTCCTCCTCCCTGTTTTCCTCCTCCTCCTTCTTTAATTGTAATAGGATTTCCATGCTGCTTGGTTCATGAAAAACTATTAATATAAGCCTACCTGATTGTGGTGAATATTTTACAACGTATAAGTTTGGCTGATTCTTCTGATATTAAAATTAAGCCAACAATAAGATAATATGTTGTTCAACAGTATGTACTTAAATCATTTTGCATGAGCTCAAATCTTTTGATCTTTTGCTTTCAAGTGTATGGGTTTGTAGGAGGGAGTGGTGATGGTAGATAGAAATGTTTAAATATGGTAAAATATTATTATACTGAGGCTTGTCACTCATTTCATTTTTTCTAACTCTGCAGGATTCTTGTTTTCAGCTTGTTCCTTGGTGTATGACTTGGCCTTAGCCCTCTGGTAGATGGATAAGACTTTCAACTAACACTGCCAATGTGCCAACTAAAATTAAAAGTTGCCTTTTTCCACACCACCCAGCCAGTCTAACATAATAATCATCATTTCCTTGAAGAATTAAGTTATCATTGTAGTAGTATACTTTTATGAAAATCATTGTGGAAGTTAGCAACCCACTAAAAAGATAGTCCTGATGCTAAACTTGGGCTAAGAGAAAGAATAGAAAATAATGAACATTTTTCCAGATTTTAGTTTAGAGCTTCTTGGTCAGATGTATCTTCATGAAAACAACAGATCTGTCACCTAAGACTTTTACATAGTCCACACAGCCGAGCAGTATATCCTGGACCCAGAGAAGATTATTTGTAATAGACTTATTGAATGCTTAAAACATTTGAGGCACTGTGCTAATGTTTTACATTCATTAACTAAGTCATGTGAATTCTATGAGGGTATTATTAACATCTCCACTTTTCACATAACAAAACTGAGGCTCACAGAAGTTAGGTAATTTGCTCAAGGCAGAGTGGGAACTTGAACCCAATTCTGTGAAACTTCAAAGTTACTCTATGGCAGAGGTCAGCAAACCTTTTCTGTAAATGGCCAGATAGTAAATATTTTTGCTTTGCATGTCACATAGTCTCTGTTGCAACTGCTCCACTCTGCCACTGTAGCACAACAGCAGCCAGAGACAATAGGTAAACAGATGAGTATGGCTGTGTTCCAGTGAAACTTTATTTGCAGACACAAATTTGAATGTCACATAATTTCCCCATGTCATGAAATATTGTTCTTCTTTTGATTTTTTTCAACCATTTAAAATTGTAAAAATCATTCTTAGCTTGTGGATTATACAGAAATAGGTGGTAGGCTAGATTTGGCATATGGGACTATCGTTTGCCAACCCCAAATCTATGGTATCTCAAAGGTTGCAGAGCCGATCAACCACATAATTGAAAGACTTCATCAACCACTCAATTTTTTCCTTAATAAGTCAATATGGGTCAGTCATTCAGGCACGCATCTGTGCCTTTTTTGGAGCTATTTGTCTATTCAATACCATGTATGTACTGATGTTATCTGGTACAAAATAATCCTTTTCTAAGGATCCATCCAAATATTCTAACATTCACTGAACAAGCCTGTATTTATTGGATTCTTTTATTTTTTTTTAACCTGGCTCCTCTTTATTTCACATACCATGCCAAAGATTTGCCCACCTTGCCAACATTTGTTCTATAACATATTCATCCTCCAACAGCTTAGGGGCATCTTCTACACAACAATTAATGACTGTCATAAAAATAACAAATATGTAACTTTTTAAATATTAAGAGTGATTGAAGGATTATATTATTGTCAATGATTTCAACAATGGACAACCTTACTAAAAAGCTCTTAGACATTGCAGTACATTCCAAGAGATGCCCTTTTTTTTTCTTTCCTGATATCTTAAACATTGTACTCTTGCCCTGTATTCCTCAATACAGAGACAATGAGATCCATGATAGCAAAACTCTTGCCCACCAGTACCTGGCACAGTGCTCGACACATAGTAGGTGCTCATGTGTTGAATGACTGAATCATTAGGCCTCCCTGGTTAGCTGGTAAATGCACACAGCCATCAGAAATCATGAACCCTGATGATTTGGGTGAGTCACAGTATAAGGTAGTCAATCTTTTGAAAGGATTTACAGATCTCCAAAATTATGTAAGATCGTGGATTTTTTTGAAGATTTTAGTAAGAGAAAAACATGTTTTGATGCTTTTTCTTTGTCAGAAGAATCTCTGGTAGGCTGGAAAACGATTCGAGAATGGTACTGCCTCATCTTCCATGACTTCTGGTGGTTGATGGGGTGGAGAATCTCTCAAGCTAATCTATACCTTGAAGATTAGGAGTTGGGCCAGAATTTCCCTCTGGCAAGGAGTTGAGTAAGTCATTTCTCAGTACCTGTGGGCTTGGCTTTGTGCCCTGTATGTTGTGTCATGTGAAGAAATGTTTGTGTGCTGGTGGTGGGGCGGGAGGTTAATAAGATCAAAATACGGGTATAGTTTCCACGTGGGCCTTTTAGCTTTTGCTGTGTTCCAGAATCACAGACTTCAGTACTAATCATTTAATCAACTTTATGGTGTAGATATGCCCTTCCTCACAAGATGAGCAGGAGTGTGTGTAAATAGTTCAATACAAACCTCTCACCACTACCTCAAAATGAGTTCAAAGCCTATGTCTTACTTGTGATAGTGGGTCAGAAGTGTCTTTCACCTTGGAGAAGATTTCCAAAGGAAAATAAAATATAAGTGGGAAGTGAGGTACAGTTATTATTTTAGTATGCAAAATACCGATGCTATCTGCAATATTCCAGGCATGGACAGACCAAGGCAAATAGGAAAAAGTCATAGAATGATATTTGACTTTCTTGGAAAGAATTGGGATTCATTAAAGAACATTTATGGAGCACCTATTGTATGCCAAACAGACAAGCAAAATAATTGTTTCTTTTGATAAGTGCCAGAAAAATAACAAAAATTGTATGAGAGAGAATAATAATAAAGGGGACTGCCTTATATAAGGTAGTCAGATAAAGTCACAATGAAAAGGTGACATTTATCTGAGAATGCTACCTGGTAGCTATGCCTCATGCTTCATTTTGCCCTTATTCTAAGCCCAAATCTTTTACTGGGGTGGGGAGAAGCTTTTCTAAATGAGAATTTTTTCCCATTAAAGAAATAATCTTCCCTAGACACTAAAGAGCAGTTGGTTAGGTGCAGAAAGGAAGGGAATTGACATTTATTGAGCATTTGCCCTGAACCAGACCCCTTACACGTATCATTTCATTTTATTTCATTCTTATAATAGCCCCATAAGGTCTATGTTATTATTTCCTTTTTGTGGATGAATAGACTGAGATTCAAGAAGGTTAAATAACTTGCCCAAAGTAACAGAGGCATCTGGGATTCAAAATTAAAGTTGTTTTGCCTCTGAAATCCATGTTCTTGTCATTATACCAGCAGGGTAAGTTAATTCATCAAGAACGCTAATTGCTACCATTAGTGAGGAGGTAGTACATTAACAGCTTTAGGAACATTATGTCACTTAATTCTCAGTTAGTTACTAGAGGAACTGGTAGCCCATTCTATATCTGAACAAATTGAAGCCTAGGGAAAGTTAAGCAACTTTCTCAAGTCACATGGCTAGTCGATTACTGATAACCTGCGCTCACCATGTGATGATTTTGAGGAGTTGATCTGCTCTTCAAGTTTTAGACTTATGACTGGACTAGTCTGATGCTCCCAAAGTGCCTCTATCCTGAAGTCAGTTTGGAAGAAACACTAGTCATTCAACCGGATCCTTATATTTCTTCAGAAGCTTCTCTGGGACCAAAGCGAGGCAGTAAAGCAAGGTCATTCCTCAAATGTGAAACAAATGGAGTACCGACAGAGGATACTGCTTGTATTTACCTTTTGCCAAAGAAAATGTCTTGGAAGCCAGAGGTCACATGAGAGTCTCAGCAAGAGTCAGTTAGACCTACTATGAGATGTAAAATGTGCATCTGTGAGCTTCCCTTCCTTTTAAATATAGCTTTCAATAAATTCTTTCTCCTTTTAGACATATATTTGAACATTTTTGTCATAAGGACAGAGGTTTTGCAGTTCCACTTCGTTAACTGATTCTCACACCTGACTTGCGCAAGCAGAAGGGAGAGGGGCTGGGCCCTGACAAACTTGTGTGGCTGAGGGTATATTTTTGGTTCTGTGTTGTTCTTCATGCACTCCCTCCCTTCACCTGGAGTGGAGGTATTCCTGCCGTAACGCACGGTCTACTAAATAACCCAGGGTCTTCTCTCCATTTTCACCTCCTCAAGACCTGCTCTGAGGAAAGGAACTGCTAAACTCTTCAGACCATGACTGATAAAGCTGGATATAATATGTTTACTCTCCCTGGGGTGGTTAGATTTTAATGGCACTAATAGATAAGATATACAGTTGACCCTTGAACAACATGGGTTTGAACTGCCCAGGTCTGCTTATAAGAGGGATTTTTTTCAGTACAAATTATATCAAGTGTGCCTGCCTCTCTCACCTCCTCTACCTCTTAGGCCTCTGCCAGCCGTGAAATAGCAAGACCAATACCTCCTCTTCCTCTACCTCCTCAGTCTACTCAACATGAAATCAATGAGGATGAAGATTGTTATGATAATCTACTTTCACTTAATGAAAAGGAAATATATTTTCTCTCCCTTAGGATTTTCCTAATGACATTTTTTTCTCTAGCTTGCTTTATTCTAAAAATACAATATATTATATAATACATATAACACAAAATATGTGTTCATCGACTGTTTATGTTATTGGTAATGCTTCTAGGCAACAGTAGGCTATTAGTAGTTAGGTTTTGGGGGATTCAAAAGTTATACGCAGATTTTTGACTGTGTGGGGGGGTCAGCATACCTGATCCCCCACATTGTTCAGGGGTTAACTGTATTGTGAACTTTACTATTGGCACTGTGCTAAATACATCATCTCATTTAATCTATGTGATAATCCAATAAGGTGGTATTAGTAGCAGTAGTATGCTATGATTTGAATATGGTTTGTTCCTACCAAAATTCATGTTGAGGCTTGGTCAGTCCCCAATGTGGCAGTGGTGAAAGGTGATACCTTTAAGAGGTGATTATCTCATTAAGATGAATTAATGTCTTTCTTATGAGACTGGATTAGTTTCCATGAAAGTGGGTTGTTATAAAGTGAGGTTGCCTCTCAAAGAGACCTGTTTGGTCTTCCCCAGCCTTCAGAATCAGGAGCCAAATATATCTCTTTTCTTTATAAATTACCCAGTCACAGGTATTCTGTTATAGCAACACAAAACGGAGTAAGACATGATATCGCCCTCCTTTTATAAATTTGGGAAAATTGGCTCAGAGAAAATCAATAATTTCTCCCCAAGGCTACCCAGTTAATAAGTGGTACAGATTACAGATATGATTGGAACACAAGTTTGACTGACTCTTAAGCCTGTGTCCTTAACCAATTACTATAGTGTCCTAAGAAAAAAGGATAAATCAATAACTGGGAAATTTAGATACTAGCAAGCTGGATGTGTGAGGTTGTTGTGGGGTGATAGGCAAGTTGGAAGGAGACAGATGATGTCTTCATGATATCCCCATAATCACACCATGAATTAGGCTACCTATTCCATTCACTACTTATAATGATAAAGAACAGCTTTTCCAGTCCAATGCCTTTTAGTTTATATCATTACTGAATGAGCAGAAATATGATTTTTTATCCTATTCATGAATTATCCTGGCTGGTTCTATTGTTAAATATTACCTTTTCAGACAAAGGGGGAAAATAATATTTTTTCCCAGAAAATTGCTAGCATATGTCCCAAGATGTTTAAATCTGTATACTACTTGATACTAACTTTTGATTTATTAGCATCCTTTGAAAGTGAATAAACATTGCTCAGTGGTGTGTTACAGAATCCAAAAGTGTCCTCAAAAGTCTACTTTTCTTGATTTGTGGATTCTACCCACTTTGACCATCACGCCATGATCAGTTTTTGGGTGAATGAAATAAATAGTCCTAATTCCCAGAAGAAGATATTAAATTCTGAATTGTGTGGTGGAAGCTTGAATTTGGAGACCTTAAATTGAATTGGTCTTGCATCAACAAGGGGAAAAGACATTGGATTTTTCTTCTCCGTGGGTCTACTGACAAAGAATATTGCGAATATACTTGCCATTTAATACCTTTACTTTAGAAAATGGTAATTTAATAACTCATTTCTCTCAAAATCCTCGTTTATTTCAATGGAGTCCCTCCCAAAAGAATTTTCATAACGAGTTCTCTGTTTCTCGCTTTCTCCAGTATTCCCCAGTGGACAGGGCAAGTTGAAAGAGGAGGGCCTTAATATATTAATCATATTGTATCCTTTGTCTTCTTAATCTCCTTAGCCAAGATAAAGTTCTAGGTCTCACTCATACCACTTGTTAGCCATTTGGAATGGGACTCCCTTTTCATTTGTACAAAAGTAGCCTTTCTCACAATATTTCTGGTTTTCCTAGTATGGCTGTACATATACCTTTTCCTCACCAGATTAACCTGAATGCTCAAAGCTTGTCCCACAACATCATGGCATTATTTCTCAAGTAACACTGGTCTTTGTAAGTTTTCTGTTTACCTTTATAAACACACACTCACACAGTGAATTGTCCTTCTCCTTTGGGGCAGTTCTCAACAATATCTTTTGCACAGTCCTGTTGACCAAATTGTTTTTGGCTTATTGGGCTAGGATTTGGCTTCCCTGGGTCTATGCCCTCAGCTTGGAATTCAATTTCTACCATGTAAATGAGGACCTAAAGTAATGAGAGTTTTTCTGTTTGGAGCTAATATTATTTAAATATTTTAAGTTTATAAATTAAAATAAAAAATATAAGTAATATTATCTAAATGTTTTTAAGTGTCTTTGAAACAAATGACTTTGCCATAAGAAGAAACTCTTCCAAGTTCTTTAATATAAACACTACATTTTGTTGATTTCTAAAGGACAAATAGTGCCTTCAGGTCCATTTTATGGCATATAGTGTCCATGTTATGAACTTTCATTGTCATTGAAGGGCCAAGTGTATTTTTATATGATGTATGTATTGTTATAGGATCAAGATAAGCCAAGTTGCAGTAAAAGGAAAATGCTCTTTAAGTATATTCCTTTGCTTTTCTCTAAACATAATTTGAACATATCACCATGGTGTCTAAATGTTTTCTGCAGACATTCTGGTAGAAAAAAAACGCACTCTAGCCCGGCGTGGTGGTATGAGTCTGAGCCTGTAGCTTCAGCTACTTGGGAGGCTAAAGTGGGAGGATCACCTGAGCCCAAGAGTCTGAGACCAGCATGGGTAAACATAGCAAGACCCCATCTCTAAAACCCTAAAAAAAAAGTTACTGTTTTTATTTTCATCTTGAATTGAGAGCTTTTCAACACTGTTTTACCATTTGTATTTTTTTGTATGTGTTTTGCTACCATTGTCACTTTGTATATGAACTATGTGGTCTCTTGGCTGTCAGCAGTGTGATGGCAGCAATTTTATGATGAAATGGAGGTTCATCTGGATACCTACACATGGGTAGCAAGCTGGCCTTGGAAGAAGAAATGAGAGGCTTAGTTCTCTCATAGGGGATGCCCATTTAAGGATGAGTAACCTTATGTAAATAGGTACTATGTGTTTGCTACATCCTGGTTAACACCCTGATCCTCTTGGGCAAAGAAGTTGCCTTTAATTTTCAAAGTTCCCTGATTGATTCATCCTCAATTCATATCTTGGCCTTTTTATAAATAAAAGTTATCATTACTGTTTTTGTATTTTTTAACTAGAAATTCATGCCATATTTTTTTCAGTTATCTATGCCCAATTGATGGGGAAAACCATCAGGCGCTGGGACGTGGCCCCTCTCTGCCTCCCTGCAGCTCCGCATCCCCGCAGGCTGGGGCCGTGCAGGGCTGGCTGGAGGCTGCGGCAGGCGGGTGCGCGCTGCTGGAGCCGGGCCTCATGTGCCGGTCCGGGCCCGCGCTTGGCCGCCTGCTCCCGTCCTCCGGTCGCGCTGCTTGCGCGATCCTGATTGGGTACTTTTTGAATTCCACTGTTCCTGATTGGATGTTATAGCTTGTTCCTGATTGGATGTTATAGCTCGTTGCTGATTGGATGTTAATGCTTGTTGCTGATTGGACGCTTTTTGAGTCCTACCAAAGGTATAAAAGCAGGAGGAGAACGGGAAAGGGGGGGTCAGAAGATCAGAAGTCAGCGGAGCATGCTGACAGAATAAAGGCCGTTCTCCACTCTCCACGTGCTGCTCGGTTATTTCCCTCGTCAAGAGCTGTTGTGAGAGCTGTTAACACTTGCTGACGTAGAACTGGTCAAGAGCTGTTAACACTTGCCGGAACACAATGATACAGAGATCAGTACTTGAAAGGGTTTGGGTGAGTATAGCTTGAAAAAGTAGAGCGAGAAGAACAGTGTTCCTGTGTTTGGTGGCATTCAGACTGGTCCCTGCCCTTGAAGCTGCCCACTCATAGGTCCCTACTCCCAGACACTCTTTTTTGCTCTTCTTTCTTGGCAAGTGCCAAAAAATGTCTTGCTGGGGACAGGAGGCAGGAAATCCATGTTATTGAGGGTTATCTCTCCCTCCCTCCCCTTGTCTCTCTTCTCTCTCAAACCCTGATTAGTATTAAACCTGTTAAGTTCTTGCCTAGTGCAGTCCTTGAAATGCTATTATATTGTTGTGTTTGTTTTGTTGTATAATTTATCAACTTTAAAATTTCCCTGTTTCGGCCGGGCGCGGTGGCTCATGCCTGTAATCCTAGCACTCTGGGAGGCCGAGGCAGGAGGATCGCTGAAGGTCAGGAGTTCAAAACCAGCCTGAGCAAAAGCGAGACCCTATCTCTACTAAAAATAGAAAGAAATTAATTGGCCAACTAAAAATATACAGAAAAAATTAGCCGGGCATGATGGCGCATGCCTGTAGTCCCAGCTACTCAGGAGGCTGAGGCAGGAGGATCGCTTGAGCCCAGGGGTTTGAGGTTGCTGTGAGCTAGGCTGATGCCATGGCACTCTAGCCCGGGCAACAGTCTCAAAAAAAAATTTCCCTGTTTCTTGGCAATTTATACATTCATAGCAGGAACATCACTCTATGTAGGCCTCCGTGTTGTGAACTGAAAGATGCAGTTGCAGAAATCCCTCCCTGCCCGCAGTGGCTTTCTAGCATCCTGCACCAGTGCCTGGAATTCCCACCATCAGAGTACCCTTTGATCCCTTGGATTAAGTCTTTGTTAAAATCTTCTGCTAAAATGTGTGTATCTTTGGGAGGTAATGAATTTATCCTATGACTTTAGTTCCCTAGCTTAAATGAATTTACCAGATTATATTTAGTAGAAAACAGGCTACTAAAGGAAAGACACATAGGATAGGGAAGTTTTATTAGGAAGAAATAGAGGAGTAAAATGTCTTGAATATTTCTGGGGACTGAGGATCAAACTAGAAAACTAGGTTGGACAAATCCAACAATTTTGTCAATTCATTCTAATCCAAAGCACACCCAAGTAGCACACCCTGCTGTGTGGCAGCACATTACAGTTAAACATTGTCCATCTCAGTGGTTTCTAATGTTGTTGATGTTCTTATTTGTTCTTATTTGACATTTTGTTTCCTCTTCCCACTTTGCAAACTTTGTTGGAGGTATTTCCTACTCTTCCTGCCACCACCCCTTCTTCTTCTTCTTTT
>VBSM01003151.1:2414545-2453509 GCA_008086735.1 Cheirogaleus medius | reverse complement strand
TCTCTTGAAGGCTGTTTAAATCTGTTAAATTCCTCTTCTCCCCAAATAGTTTCTAACTTTGTATAGGGAGATGAGGTTGGAACTTGTTTACTGATAGGTTAGGGCACTCAGATAAAAATTGAGAAAAGTACTGTTTTTAAAAGCTACCTTTTTAGCAGTTTTTACAAGCATTCATGGACTAGAAGTGAATTTTCTTAATTTTCTCTTTTCCTCTCAAACAAGAGAAATTCTATCTGTCTGCTATCCTCTTAACTCACTGAAGTGAAAAGCTGTAGGAGACTTTAACCATCTCTGCTCAAAGGTTAACATCTTTCCCCCAATCAATAGACCTTACAATAACCAGGCTTACATTGTAGTTTCCAATTTCTCACCTTTCAGGTCATGGTGGTCTCCTTCCCAAGCTTCTTGGGTGGCACTTTTAATGATGGTTAAGAAATGAGAGTAAGTGGTCAAAAAGAAAAAGGAAGAAGCAAATTGAAATGCAGAGTGCACTGGGAGGAGTACTTTTCACAAGGAATAGAAGGTAATATAACAGCAAGAGGCAAGGACGTGGAAATTCCAGTAATAACTTCTAAAGGATTTTATATTTAGATTTGAGTTTATTGTTGAAAATGATAATACTTGTCTCATGGGTTATTATGGGAGTTAAAAGAGATGATGTATATAAAATTGTTTTGTAGTAAAGAATCACATACATTATTCTAAAAGTCAATCTGTCAGGCTCCTCTGTGTGTGTGTGTGTGTGTGTGTGTGTGTATGTGTGTCTCAAAAGAAGCCAGACAAAATCTTTGTGGTTCTTTCTTCTTTGGCTGAGAATCTCTCAGAGTGAGCATTGGTTCTGTAGTCAGGCTGTCTTGGATTTGATTCTGAATTCTGTCACTTTCTAGCTGTGTATTTTCATTGGACCAGTCATTGAACCTCTGTGGGCCTTAATTCCATCTCATATAAAACAAAGATAATAATATCTACCTATCAGAAGTATTAAGACAATTAAATAAGATTATATATGAAAAGCACATGAACAGCGCTTGGAACCCAGTAGGTACTTAATACACACTGTACACTGGTCCTATTGCAGGTGCCAATTTAAGGCACAAAGAAAATATGCCCAAGTAAAACCTCTACTTTGTCCTACTTACCAAATCCAGTCTTTTCAAAATGGCAAGATATCTTTTGTACCTTTGTCTGGATTTTGTATTTGGTTATGATGATGATGATTACAAAGGCAGGTAAATTTACACTAGAGGCTGGAATAATGAGACTCTGCAGCACTGGTCAGTTCTCCTTGTGGGACACTTGTGGAACTGCACGGTTGTTGAAAGAAGTTGACCTTCACAGAGAAAGGCCCATGTTCTTTGGTTAAGATTATGGGAACAGCTGTGCACCCCTGTGAAAAACCTCCAAATAAATGAATTGGCACTTCTGATAACCTTTTCTCAGCATGTTGACATTTCTGTTGGCTTTGAATAGCCCTTGATATTTGAATACATTTAGGCAGAATTGGTAAGCCATTTTCTAGCAAAGCAGGACATCGCTACAACAGAGCCTGGTGGTTTCCATATGTGGACCTTAATATATGAATTATATTCCAAAGTTTACTTTTAGAATGCTTGACAGGCACATAAATTTACTGATAACAACCTCATCTGTCATAATAATTCATAAGTGAGGTTTTCCTGTCTTAGTGATAGCCTTGCCTTTCTAACTAGACATTATCTTCCAAGTACCCCATATGTTCAAAATTCCTTTTGTGTTTTAGGACACCCATGGAAGCTCGGCCAGAATTAAGGGCTGTCAAAGTTCTACTACAAACATACTTGCATTGCTAATGTGGGGCAAGTGGTAAAGAACATATCATAGAAGTTAAAGCCAAAGTTAAGCCTTCTTACATTGCAGCCCAGTTATAAACATTTTCATGTGATGCTTATAAATGTTAGGAACTGACATGTCCACCCAGGTTTTCAAGTACAAATTTGAAGGCTTCTGCAAAGCAACTAAGAGGAGTTCGTAAAGTTAACATGCAAGAGTAAATAGACTGGTGGGGGGAGGGGGGTTGAATTTCTTCTCTTTAAAATATCCCAAGGAATGCACAGAGACCTTTATTCTCTAAAAATGATTCCAAACTGGGGAATCATTTAGGCACCAACCCATGCTAGTGGGTATAACAATGGACATATTTCAGGTTGAACTGGACTTGACATGGGGGTAAAAGTAACAAGAGTGAGGGTTTTTTTCATTTTCCTGTTCTTCTGTACCAGACTTGATCTGCTCCCCACTGTCATAGGAGAGTCATGCAGAGGGAAAAAAAGAATGGCAAGAAGATAAAACAAAGGAAAGATAGATAAAAACAGAAGGCAGAGAATAGAGAAAATATTGAGCTAGAACTATGCAGGGTGTCACAGTGGGATCTTGGAGGCAAAAGAAAATAAAAGTTGGAACCAGGAACCGTAAGATACCAGTGTGGTCTGAAGCATCTAGGTGGCAAGGAGTTTGTTAGTTTAGGGAAGGATCTGGGAATTTGATTCTCATTAGAGAACTAGAATTACGCTTTCTTTGAGCAAATCAATTTTAAGTCCTAGTTTTGGGTCTTTGGATATAAAATTGTCTCCAACATTATAAAGAGCAGGACTTACTTATTGAAATTATTTTCTTTTCTTGTCCCAGGTGTCCACTCAGCTGAGTCTATTAGAGCAGCCATTTAGATAATCAAGGTCAGCGTTATTTCATTATGAGATATTTATTTCCTTCTGCATTGCATTTGTATGCAAATTATCAATGTGTCAATTAAAATTTCTTGATCAGCTTAAAGAGAATAAACCCCATCAGACTCCAAGAAAATTGGGGTGACTACTATCACTGTACCTTTAGGAATAAAATAAAATAAATCATGTATGCTTCTCTCAAGTTTTTGATCCATCTGGTATTCTCCCAGTCATTTAGGAGCTTGTAGATCTCCTTGGTCCCTGAGTTCATTTTTGGCTGGGTTATATTTGGGTATAATAAAATACCCAAAATCACAATACTTAAAAAATGGCTGAAATTTAAGCAATATCCTCCACTCATCTGTATGGAAGTTTAAGGTACTTGCCTTCATACAGATTAGAAGATGAGGGTTATTGACACTATTCCAGAAGGGTTGTTCCATCTTCTTTCTTCTCTCCACCCAATATAATCAGTTTTGTAACTCTGGAAATGTTATTTAACAGAGACTAAGCCTCAAAATCTTCATTTGTATAATGGAGTTATATTGTTTACCATCTAGAGTGATTATGAGAATTGATGAGACAAAATGTATAAAATGTCGGTGGTAGAAACTGTGAATTGTTTCCCAACATTCTGTGATACCTTTCTTCCTTAATAGTAGAATGCTTAATTTTATTTTGCTGCATGGCCACCAAAAATAAAGATTTTATTTCCCATGTTCTTTTGCATCTAGATTTGGCCATGTGGCTAAGTTATGACCAATAGGTATCAGATTGGAGAGGCAAGAAACTGGGGACAACCTCCAGCCAAATGCCAGCAAAGAACTGAATCCTGCTAACTGCTGCATGAGTAAACTTGGAAGCAGATTTGTCCCCAGTTGAGCCTTCACATGAGACCACACCTCAGTCAAGACCTTGACTGCAGCCCTGTGGGAGACTAAGAAGATATAGCTAAGCCATGCTCAGATTCTTGACTCATACAACTATGAGTTGTTTAAAGCTGCTAAATTTTGGAGTAATTTGTTATGCAGCAATGGGTAATTAATACAGGGATAAATGTGGAGTGGAACTTGTGACTTTGGGAAAGTGTTCTTAAATAGAGAGGGTGTGCCCTTCTTCTGTTCCTTCTCCTTCATAGCTAGATTAAGGATATAATGGCTGGAACTCTTGTAGTCATTTTGAACCACACAAAGGAACCTGGGTTCCTGAAATTATTATGTATAATGCTACCAGGATCACCTATACAGCACAGATATCAGTATCAACTTTTTAATTTAAGTACTATTACTTTGTCTTTTTGTCACCTAAAGACAAGTCAAGTCCTAACTAATAATTGTATCTGATACTACTCTTAATGCTTGATAAATATTTAAGAAATACTAGTTTTCTTTCTACCCCAGCATCATGGAAGAATAGATACAAAATATCATATGGCATAGTTCTTGTCTTTCAGAAATATGCAGTCTAATTTTAAAATGGTTTAGCTAGCGTTTTCTCACTCCATCCACAGCAGGCTCTCCTTCTTAACACTTTTAAATATTCCAGGTTCTCTAAATAATACTGAATTCTTTTTGGTGATGGGAAACATTTATTTTGTGATGGCAACGTTCACCCGTAATTCTATACATTCATTAAACAATTGGAGCTTTATATGTTTTTTTCTTCTTCTTTAAGTAAGAATTTTTACATATATAATGAATTCTGGTTTTGTCACTGGCAAGTTGTATGAACTTGTTCGAGTTCTTTACTACCTTGGAGCCTTGGTCTCCTCATTGGCAAAAGAGGAATAATAATATTGCCTTTCTCCTAGTGTAGATTAAATGAGATAATATGCTTAGAATATTTAGCATACAGCTCCACACAAGTAAACACTAGGGAAATAGTAACAGCAATTATATTATTTGAAATGTTATTACTAATACATTTCTCTAAAGCATAGATTTCATGTTGATTCTGGCCTTCTTTGGTTTTAATATGTTAATATATTGGCTTTAAGGTCCCATGGAGATAATGCCTGAAGCTAAAAACATGAGTTTAATATTGAAATTCTCAGGCAGTAGGCAGACTGAGAGGGCATATATTTTTGTCAGGGAGATGGTCTTCCCAGGGACCCTTCACATTCCTCTCCATAAGGGGGGTAACCTGGGTCGCCTTCTAGTCTTATATCTATGGCAGGCCCAATAATGACAACAGATGAATACCTTTTTTTTCTTGAAGTACTTCACAGGTGAATACTCTCCCACCCTATTGCACGTTTCTCTGGTTTTCTATCATGGTTTCTTGTCTCTTAGCTGTTCAAGAAGCCCTTCCTTAGGTCTTGATTTGTATAGCTGGACTCATGGAAAAGCCCAGATACCTGAAAGTTTCTTTCTTTCTTCCTTCCTTCCTTCCTTTCTTTCTTCTTTCTTTCTTTCTTTTTTTTTTTTTTGAGACAGAGTCTCGCTCTGTTGCTTGGGCTAGAGTGCCATGGCGTCAGCCTAGCTCACAGCAACCTCAAACTCCTGGGCTCAAGCAATCCTTCTGCCCCAGCCTCCCAAGTAGCTGGGACTTCAGGCATGCGCCACCATGCCTGGCTAATTTTTTCTGTATATTTTTAGTTGTCCAGCTAATTTCTTTCTAATTTTAGTAGAGACGGGGTCTTCCTCTTGCTAAGGCTGGTCTCGAACTCCTGACCTCAAGCAATCCTCCCACCTCGACCTCCCAGAGTGCTAGGATTATAGGCATGAGACATTGCTCCTGGCCTGAAAGTTTCTTCACTATTTGACCACTGGTATCATTCACAGCTATACTATGTATATATTTAAGGACAAAATGGTACTCAAATTTTGATCTCTCCTATGGATTTTATGCTGCTTTTTGCTGTGGGGGTCATCTGTGGGATAATTAATTTTGGCAAATGTTTGCTGGCCTACTTTTCTAGAAGTCAGGGCTATTCATATAATCTGGTCCCAGGTTCATACGAATTTCTCTATGCTGCTTATCCAGCTGCTTTGGCTTGCCAGAGACTGCACAATAGTAAAATTTTTGTATAAAGCTCTTTGCTCTCCACCCCACCCAAGAAGCTTAGTTCCCTCAGGGGTGTGATCAGAATTGAAATCACTGGAAAATTATTGTAGCTCTAATTGATGATAAAGAAATCCTGAGCTGGCCCCAGGGTCTAGCAGGCTCTGATATTTCATAAAAATGAACTTTTGACAGAGCAAATAGCATCTATAGGCTTTAATGTTAATTAAGAAATATATTTCTCATTGAGGAAAAAGATGTTCTAACTTGTCATCATGCGATTTTAGTGTATTTTTCTTTCTTTTTCTAGTTGTGTGGCTAGATCTGGCTACACAATTTCGTCACCTAGTCTCCTTTTGAACATTTGGGTTAAGGAGATAAATGATTGGTGATAGATAAATAGATAGGTAGATAATGAAGTTAACAGAATTTTTAAGAGCATGATGTTTGTGACTTATCGATGATCATAGCTTTAACTAATAGTGTTAACTGTCCATGGATTTTAAAGCTCTAGGCAAAGATCAACCAAGGTTTCCCCAGATGATGTGCCAGCCCAACAAAATGGTTTCGAAGTAGATTTTCCCTACCTGTCTTGTATTGTGGCAAATTCTATCTTATTCGCACACACTAGGATGGTCGTAATATTTTAAAAACTGAAAATAATAAGTGTTGATGAGGATGCGGAGAATTTAGAATCCTCATACATTGCCAGTAGGCATCTAAAATGGTGCAGTCACTGTGGAAGACAGTTTGGCAGTTCTTCAAAAAGTTAACGGTAGAATTAACACATGACCCAGCGATTCCATTCCTAGCTTTGTACCCAAAAGAATTAAAAACAGGTGTTCAAACAAAAGTCTGGACACGAATGTGCATGGCAGTACTAGTCACAATAGCCAACAGGTGGAGATAATCCAAAATGTCCATTGACTGATGAGTGGATAAACGAAATGTGGTACATACATAAAATGGAATACTGCTCAGCCATAAAACTAAGTGCATTACTGACACAGGCTCCAACATGGATGAACCTCGAAAACGTGATACTAAATGAAATAAACCAGTCCTAAAAGGTCACATATTATGTGATTTCCATTTATATCCAGTATCCAGAATAGGTAAAAGCATATAGACAAAAAGAAGAGTGGTGGTTGCCAAGGGCTGGGGGCAGGAGGGAAGAAGGAGTGAGTGCTTAATTGGTGCATGGTTTTCTTTTGGTGTGATAAAAATATTTTGGAACTAGATAATGGTGTTGGTTGCACGACATTGCAAATGTACTAAATGTCACTGAGTTGTACACTTTAAAATGATTAATTGTATGCTGGGTGAATTTCACCTCAAAAAATGTTTAAAAAAATTATCTTATTGGTTTAGCAGAGAAGTTTATTGACTTCTTTAAAATGCAGTAGGCAGTCACCATTCACGTTGCTTTTGTGGAAATGTGTGTTTCAGCGGTGAGGTTTACATTTTGCATTTCTGAGATGAATTTGGTTTAGATAGCAGAAGATACAGAAAAAGACCTCTTTCAGGTTAAGGTATATATTTTTATAAAGCATTCTTAGCCCTTTGTCAGCCCAATATCAAGTTAAAAGCTTCCTTAAATGTCATCTAGGTCAACGTAATCCCTTATTATAACTCTCTTGGTTGTCATAGATCATGGCCATTGAAAATCAATGGGTCTATGTGAAACACTGACTCTTTATTCTTTAACTTTTCACAGGTTATGCCCTATTAACAATATCCTGTTTGTGTGTCTCAACCATGCATGTTATTTCATTTCTTCATCCTTTTGCATCTGCTGTACTTTTTGCTTGAAATGCCCTTCTTACCGTTGGCTACTTAGCAATTTTCTACTTCATTCATGACCTAAGTCAAAATGTCTCATCCCCAAGCAAACTTAGTTTCTCCTTCCCCTATTCTACCTGATATCTTATGCATACATCTCTTAGTGCACTTAGAACACTTAATCATAATTATATGCTTGCACATCTATTTTCCTCACTAGACTGTGAGTTCCTTAAGAATAGGATCCATGTCCATTTTGCCCTTGGCTGTGTTTCTGGTGCCTAGAAAAGTGCAGAGCCTATGAGAGGAACTCAGAAAAGTTTGTTGAGGCTCTTAATTATACAAGAGACAGTATAATATTGGTTTTCTTGGAGGCAAGAGAATAACGTAAAGACCCTTGGAAACCTGGGGATATCTGAGGGTGATTTTGGCTGCCACAGAATTCTTTTTGAGAATTTTAGCCACAAGGAATCCTGTCTCAAAGCCTCAATCATTTATCTCCTCCCAAGATACAATGTCTCTGCTGTTTTGTTCCCAGTTTCTCCATTTGAGAAAGGTTCCTGATTATTTGTGCTGGCAAAAGTATTTCCTGTAGATGCTCTTAATGTAAAATACAGCATTCTGAGATCATGGGATCTACACTGAAGAACTTTCTTTCTACTTGTATCTGCTGCCATGGCTCAATTGTTCTGAAGACTTGGACACTTTTTTGTGACTTGATTTTCTCCAAAAAAGACAACTCCCTCATCCCTAGAGCCCTTGAAAGTCTCTAGAAGCTTTAGCAAGGCAGATGAGTCCGCCAACTTCAGCACTCTGCCAGTTTCCATCCTGTACATGTTTTAACCCTCAGGGTAGAGTGAATGCCTGGAGATATTCTTTCATAACATTTGTTTGGCAAGAAAAATAGAAAAAAAATGATAGCAGCCAAGGGTCACAGTTTCTACATTCTGCAAGAATATCTTTAAGCATATTTTGCTTTTATTTTTGCAGAGCAAAAGGCTCATAGCTTTGTGACAACTCCTCACATTATCTTTAAACTTTTTTGTTGCTTTGTTCCTGGGATGGGACAATCACAGCTATAATTCTAGATTGCCCACATTCTTTGCATTTTTTCATTTGAAAGTGTTAAGTTATATCCCCTACCTTCCCTTTTCCTACGCATCCCTCTACCTATGTTCAGTTTTCAACTTCTAAATGAGGCACTCTTAATTTGGGGAACCACTTACCCTTAATGGTACCCATAGATGGGCTTCTGGAGATACACAAACCCCCTCAGATTGTGAGCTGAGCAAAATTTTGTACATTTTGTGTATGTGTGCATTTTTCTCCTAAAGAATAAGATCCATAAATTTCACCAGTCCTCAAGGTAATACAAGAGTATATTCAGAACTATTATCATATATAAACCTAAACAGATATGATTTAAGGGAGCTCTTCCAAGAATAAAATCAGGATCTCTGACTCAAAAAGAAGTTTCCTCTCAAGAGAAGGTTTCTCTTTCTTTAAGGAGGTCTCATAAAATGAGACGAGAACTTTCTGGATTGTAAAAATTGGTTTTGTGATTGAACCCTCACACCTTAAGATTGAGTCTCCTTTTTCAAGCTGTTGCAACTTGCAGACCACTAGCTAAGCTGTTGGAAGTCACATAAAAATCACCAGTTGTAGCTCCTAAAGGAGAAACAGCAAAGGAACTGTTGCTGGACTTATAAATCTTTTTCAAATATTTGAGGTCCAGTTGTTATTTGTAGGTTGCTGGAGAAAATGTTCCAGCATATTAATATCTGTGAATTTATATGTGTAAACTTGTGTACATTTCTTTATCAATCTGCATTTATTCAGCACTCTAAGATGATTTACACCCTCCCAGTCCCTGAAAACCCTGAGGACAGAGTGTTACACATACTCCCAATTATTTATGCATAAAAATATGAGGTTTGGCCATTGGACCCACTGACATAGCTAAACATTTTTGGCCTCCTCACAAGGTAAAGAGTGGAGATGTGGCGGTTTGTGGACTTACATTCCATAGTCTGCATTGGTCTGTGGGGGAAGTGAAGAGTGGGGAGAAAAAGAGCTCCTTCAACTTCTCAGGTTTGACTGAGAACTCAACTCTCAGAAACGAGGTTTCATCCAATGATGTACAATACCAGAATTGGGACATTTTCAGGTTTTGTTAACTTGGAGTTCTCATTTCTGCCCTAAAATCATCCTTTTCCCAACACCATTCCCTATATATATGCTTGGTTTGGTTTAAGCAGGGAGAGAGTACATACGAAGGGCTAGTATTTCACAAACGGTATTCTTGTATCTTGTAAGCACTATATCTAAAATCATTGTTCACCTAGGCTTGACAGACTTTCTGCCTCCTTACACTTTATTCCTTGTCTAGCATTACCTAAAGCAGGGGTCATGACTTATGCTTTGGATTCCCTGCATGTCTAGCACAAGGCTCAGCATATAATAGATACTCAATATCTACTGATTATTTCAATTTTTATGTTAACTACTGATACATTGGAATGGAATCTATATGGGGGCATGCATTTGTATGTTTTGTTCACTTCAGTCTCCCAGTGACTAGAACAGTGCCTGGTAGACAGGGTGCTCAGTAAAACTTTCCAAGCTGACCTCAATCAATCCACAAGAGCTTACTGAGCAGCAACTATGTGCCTAACAAAGTGATAAGTTCTCTGAGGATACAAAGAAAATTTTGAAAATGAAGCAGTCTTTGTCATACATGTTTAGAATCCACTCAAAAAAAATGATATGAACAGGTAACAAAACAACTACATGCTAAAGCACTCAGACCAAGAACAGAAATATTGAAATTCCCTTTCTGGCTTTGCTATTAATTAGCTGGGTTAGCTTGGACAAGTCACTTTTTTAGGGGCATTATTATTTCTTCATTTGGAAAACTATGAATTAGATAAACTCTAGAGATTGAACACATGATAGCTATATGTTTACAAATGCAGAGGAACAAGAGACACAGTGGGCTATAATAGTCAAAGGAAGTGTAATGTAAAAGATGGACCAGAAATTGAATGAGTAGCATTTAACTTTATGGAGGGAAGGATTGGGAGAATTGCAGGAAGAAGTATAGTACATACAAAGGTATGGGGTAAAGTATGAGTTCGATACGGCCAAGATGATTTTAATAGTAGACAACATGTTCTGGAGAAGAGGGCAAAATAAGGTTGTCAAAAGAAAAGAGATTTGGACCCAATGCAGTTATATATAAATTATGTGTGTGTGTTTGTGTGTTACATATAGTGCTTACAACAGTGCCTGGCACACAATGAACTCGATATATGTCTCAACTCCTAAATATGTGTGTGTGTATGGGCTGAGGGCAGGAGAAAAGAGAAGAAAGGGGAGGGGAGGGGTGGAAACGGGAGAGGAGGGAGGAGGGGCAGATAGAGAGAGAAGTAGAAAGACTAGTCTGACAGTAGTGGTCAGGGTCAATTAGAAGGCAAACCAGCTAGATGGGTATTTCAGCAATCTGAGCATACAGTCATGGGGCTGCAATCGTAGATATGAGTTGGAAATATTCTTAGATATCAGCTATTTCAACCTCACACTTAAACTAGAAATCCTTTCTGCATTCTTCCAGTCAGTCTCTGATGGTTTGCAGTGACAAAGTGCACTGTTTTGCAAGGCAGCACATTCAGTTTATGGGTAGTTTGTATCCTTAGACAGAACTTTCTGGTCCTGAGCCTAAATTTGCCTCCTTGTGAATTCCACTCATTGTCCTGGTTCTCCCCTTGGGGCTACAGTGAATATGTGTAATTTTGCTTCTACATCACATTCTGGCTAAATTTTCTCTTTTTCAGGAAAAACATTTTCAGTTCCTTCAATCATCCCTTGCATGGCATGATTTCAGAAACTTCACCATCTGGACCATCTTCTGAAATCTCTCTAGACTGGTAAAGTTTCTATTAGAAGGGGGTGCCTAGAAATGAACACAGCCTACCAGATGTGGGCTGGGTAGTGCCCAGTTCCTCCTTTGAACTGGGCATCATACTTGTATTGCCCTAACACCACCTTTGCTTTCTAAGCAGCTACATCACACTGTTGACTCATTTCAACTTGTGATTGCCCATAAGCCACAACTATGCAATCGCTTGTTGACCTGGTGAACTTCCTGTTTATTATTTTGGCTTTTCAAACCTGTTGAGATCTTTGTGAGTGGAAAATTCAGGGAGCTTGGCAGATTGCAAAACTACTTCCTTATAAAGGTTTAGGGTTGTTATTATTTTGGGGGAGAGATGAGTGCTGAGGTACCGTCACAACACACTAATCCTGAGTTGTTGGAGGATCTATTTGCTGAATTAGTCAAAAGTCTGAATCACTTTCTAATTTGAAAAAGAATGCTATTTAATATAAAAATAGTAATTGGAATAAAGACCATGATGATGTTTTCAAGAAAAGGATGTGGTTGGTCCACTTTAATGAAGAGACATGACTAGTAATTAGCAGCGCCCTTCCTTGCATACATTTCATGATTAAAATCCTTTAAACCAGTCCTTGTAATGCTCAATTTTGAGCATTAATTTGCTGAGCCAACTTTTTCCCACTATACAGCAGAGAAGAAAATACAAGTGACAGCTAACACTTTTACAGCACCTACTCTATATACAAGGCTCTCTTCTAAGCCCTTTATATACTCATTTAATCTTCAAAACAATAGGGCATGCCTCAATCCTCGCTTGCGTGAGGCAAAGACATAAAATGTAACCAAAATGTTTGTGCCCTCATAATATCCTGAAATAAAAAAAATATACCAGGGTATCTTTCTATGCCAATAAATATATATCTAAATAATAATTAAAAAAATAATCCTGTGAAGTGGACACTATTGATCTCATCATCATCCTCATCCCTGTTTTACTGGTGAGGAAACAGAGGCACCAAGAGCTTGAAATATTTTTCCCAAAAGTGAAATAGCCAATAAATTCAAATTTGGAATTTGAGTCCAGGTAATCTGGCTCTAGAGTTGGTGCCCATAGTGCATCTCATGTCCAAACACTCATTCTAGTCAGAATAGAATTCAAATAATGTCTCATAGTATCTAGAAAATATCCCCAACTTGCTTTGGGTAGGAAGACCAAATTTAAGGGTGAGTTAAGACTAATACATCTTTTCTCCTGCAAGTGGTTGTGATGGTTATGGGGAAGGAAGTTTCACAATTGATTCTGCTCCCTTTGTGTATGGAGTGTATTTGCTTAAATGCTTAGGATTTCACAGATGGATCTATATGACATAAAGGTATTTAAAAGGATTTAAAGTTTTCTGAATTGGCAAGGTATTGCCCTCCACCTGAAAAGGTAGATGGATGGATAAATACTTTAAGAATCCAGTCTATGAATTGTTGAGGTTATGATTAGAATAGTGGAAAGAGTATGGTCAATCGGGAATCCTGAATTCTAGTTTTGGCTCTGTCACTAATTAGTTCTCTGACTTTGGATAAGTGACTTAACATTTCTGAGTCTCAGTTTCCCCGTCTTTAAAATAAGAGGATTAGATGATCTCTCAGGACCTTTCCAACTCTAACATACCATGTTTTAAGAGGTTAAAGGAAACAAACAGTGGAGAAGTAGAGAAAAAGTTTTAAAAACTTCCATGAATGAAGGAATAAAGTCAAGCCTTAGCCTCACCATTTTTAATTATCCTTGGGGTTGTGGCTGGAATTGAAAAGCAAAGAGGAAGATCGATGACCCTCATCCTCCACAATGTGGCTCAGAACTGGGTTTGCTCACATTAAAGGAAAGGAAAGGAAAGTAAAAAAGAAATCTTTCAAACCAATAAAGCTAATTTCATGTGAATTGGCATCAGTGCAAAATAAATTAGATGAGTAGTTTACAGTATATCTCCCATAATAATCTGGCTTGTCTTGAAACATTGAGCTTTTTAAACAAATTTTACTGCCTGGTCTATGGCTTTGTGGTTCCATCGTGTTCGAGGAAAAATGCTGACAAGTTGTTTTCTGTTTCCACTGGCAGCCATTACTGTTTTTAAATTGAAATGATAAATGGTTGGGTATGGTGCAATGGTTGAACTCTGAATTCTATAGCAATATTCTATATTTCTCTTCAATGCACACATTTTTATTTCCAGGTAGATTTCCACTGTGTTAGAAAAAAATGATCATAATGTAATAATTGTACTCAACAAACAATTACATGGATTTTGGTCCTAATACTAAAAAAAGAGTCCTAATTTTCATTATATGGAAGTGAAGAGAAGACCAGGGAACTCTGAAAACATCCCTCTTTGTTTTTTCTACTTGGGGAAACCCAGGTGTGGAGAATATTTTCCTAATTTATTTTTATCCATGCCTTTTGAAGTGTTTGAGAACAGTTGATTTGTATTTTCTCCATACACACTGCCAAAGACAGTGCTAGAGACCTGGAAAGACTCACTTTGATCTGAAGCTAGTTTTACTTGCCATGTTCTTGTGCAATTGAGCACCAGCTGATAATCAAAACCAACTTCCCAAACTTGAGCTTAGTCCTTTGACCCCTCGAATCTTTGGGGGAAAGCTTATGTTAATACCTTTATATCTTTAGCTATCAAATGAGCTGATCCCGGTCCCAAACAACATTATACTTAATGTTGTATAATCAGCGTGGAAGATGGGGCAATCACAAAAGATTGCTTTTTGTGTTAAGTGGTGCGTGTATCAACAAAATTATTCATAGGTGAAGCTTACTTATCTTGGGATTCCTATGACTCCTCTGCTTGGTGTCCACCTAACTCCCACTTCTAATCTCAGCATAGTCCCAGCATTCCCCATGTGCCCAGTGCCTTCATGAATTCCTGAATCCTTCCTACATTCTGGCTCTATCTCCTTCTACCTTTAACAAAACTTAATCATCAGTTACCTCATAATTGTAGGCTTCTGTCTTCCATGGTAACATTTGGTACTTGAGCAAGTCGCTTGGTATCTGGGCCTCAGTTTTCTCAAAGTAAAACGAAGGGATTGAAGTAAATGGCCTTGAAGTCCCTGTCCATTTCTAAAATTGCACATTAATACCTACATTAATGTGTCATATAATAAAGATGCATCCCTTCCTGATAGAGGAGCTTGGTGGAATCATAAAGGCTAGATTCTGGCAACTCCTTGGGAACATCAAGATTTAACCCAGTTAATATCATTTTAGGACACTGATGATAGGCATTTCGGAGACTTCCTCATGAATTTCGATTTCCTTCAAATCACCCTTGATAAATGGCTACCTATTTTGCTTATCCCTATTGGTTAAGCAACTTTCTCTGTTGGTTTACAGGTAGCAAATATTTCACAAACGGAAGACAGTATTTGTATTTATTCTTTTGGATTTAATTCCTCACACATTTAGTTGGGGTTAGATTCTCTTAGGAAATAAACAATATTTCGGGGGAGTTTCTTTAGTAAACTTTCTTTTACTGTTAGTATCATCCTGGCCATACTTTCCCAGGTAATTCACTATGATCAACTCTTAAAGATATTGTCTCATTCTAAAAGCAATCGCCTCTCATAAGTGCTACTCATGGATCAGATACTATTTTTTAAGTTAAAAAAAAAATCTCCTCCTGAAACACAGCTCATCTAGTGATATTATCAAAAAGCTTCCTAATTAACTTTTGGGCATTTTAAGCTTCTATAACAAGAAACCAGCTTGATTTTACCCAGGTTAAGGAAAAAGACAAACTATGGTGGATTTTTGTTTTGTTTTGTTTTTTTTCTTTTGGCTTCTCTTTCTTTTAAAACAAAGAAATGACAAATCCAAATTTGAGACATCTGGATGTTTCCCATCATGTGGCTTAAACATCTGCATTTTTTCACTTCTCATCCAGATGTTTTGGTCTTATGTAAACCTAGCTAAAGTGAAGCAGAGTATCAAGCAATCATCTGGGGACTTTGATTAACATGGACAGCAAATCTGAATAATCCATGTTCTGAGAGTCCTGTTTTTTGTCTTGCTCAGAACACATTACTAATGAGGTCAAAGTTACTGTAGGTTTGTTCCTTGTATGGGCCAGTTAGCTCTGATCTGTTCCATGACCATGGAATGCACCTCTAGCCTCAGCCAGCTGTCTGGAAAATGAGTGTCCTTGGTCATACAGACAATCACACAAGAAACTAAATAGCCAATCTCTACCACTTGGAAAGTAAAATAAAAATGCATTTCCTGTGGACAGTGGGTCAGAAGTGCCATTTCTGTACAAAATATTAATAGTAACTCGTAGAGAGTTCTTATTTTGCACCAAACACTGTTCTAAGCACTTCACATACATTAACTCACAATGTTCACAATGATCCTATGTGTATTATTGTTATCCTTATTTTATAAATGAGGAAATGGAGGCATAGAAAGGCTAAGTGAATTGCCCCTGGTAAAAATGGGTGGCATTTAATTTTTTCTAGGCATTTTTCTACATTCACGCTATCAAGAAGGTTTCAATGTATTAAGTTCCCAGAAAATATATCAAAAGAAGATAGAATCTTGGAAATTTCTGTATACTGAATTCATTGGTGGGACTGCTACTGTGGCAAGCCCCGTGCCCAGTAAAATAGGTTAATCTAATCCCTATTCTTCCACCCAATATAATAATTACAGCATAAAAGTAGCCTTAGCAAAAAAGAAAGGCAATGTTTTTGTTGGCAGTAAGTCAGCATATAAAGTACATATTTAGGGAAAAGGACTATGTGGTTAGGGGCAATGAACTATGTTGGGTGGCCTCATAGAACTAAGTTGTCTGAATGTTCTGAGGAAGAGTGATTTGTGTGACTGGCAGAATGCTTAAGAAACTTTGATCTCCAACCACAAATTGACTTAGAGTTCTAAAATGCTAGACCTAGACAGGATGTAGAGAGATAATCTAATACACTTTTTTCTTTCTTTTTTAAAAACTGCAAACAATAAAAAAAATGCTTGTTGAAAGAAGCAACTGAAAAAATATCCCTCTTATATTTTTGAAGGACTGTAGGAATTGAAACTTCACAGATGTTCCCAAATCCACTTGTCCATTTAATCCACAAATGTGATGTGAGCACCTACTCTGTGACCAGCACTATTATGGATGCTTGAACTATCGTAAAGAATAAGATGGGGCCACTGATCTTCAGAAACTCTCCATCTATTCTGGCATTTTCTACTTCAGAATGTAAAGGCTCTCCTTCCTATAACTTTCCTGTCTATATTTGGGTTCAACTTCCGGTGTTATGGAAAACAATTGCTCAGCATGCTAGTAATGGAGACTATGTTCATTAACCACTTCGGTACCAGCGTCAACTATAGTCGTCAGCCACAGATAAATGCGCACAGCCCAGCGCCAACTTTAGTTGACAGCCAAAAGCTTTTGCTTTTATCTCTGCAGTTGCAATGTGTACGTTCAGCTAATAAGTTACTATGAATCCGTGACCTTTTAACAAGTCCTTAGTAGGAGTTATTATAGTTATTTTCCTAAAGCTGCCCATAAAGTAAAACAAGCTTTCAGTGCTTTAAAGCTTTCCTCATTACACAAGAACAAAACGGATTCATCATCAATGCACAGCACAAACTATCGTGGGGACTGTGAGTGCGGCTGTGGGCAAGGTTTCCCGGCCGGTGAGCGCAGTATGGAAGTGGTTAAAACCCATTTCCTTTTCCTTCTGGGCAAATAGCTAGACGCCATTTCCCACTCATCCACCAACTCTGTTCCCCCCTTGGAATGTGAGTGATTTTTATGGGTTATCTTGTGCCAACCTCCGTGCTTTCTCTCTTTACCCATCTACTGGCTAAATGGAGAGGACTCCTTGGGCCTAGAGGAGAGCAGAGCAACAACATGAAAAGAGCTTGTCTCTGAATGACTTTGGAGCAGAGCCCCTCTCCATATCCCATCCAATCTTCATTAGGCTGTGATGTAAGCAAACAATATACTTTTATTGTGTTAAGATACAGAGATTTGGGGGGGTTTCATAAACACTTACCCTAATACAATCTCCCTTATGAAAGTTCTTCATAATGTTAATGATGGTAACCAGCTAATCACTTTCACCTTCAATTTTGGTGAAAACTGGGTTCCTGGCTTACCAGGTTACCAATTCCTTTCCTTGTTCTTCAAAAGACCAGTCTGCACTCCCTCCGACCAGTCCAACATACTTCAACATATCCCTTGTTCTTCGGGAACCCTGCCCCGATTATCTATTTCAGAATTGGGGACAAATATGCTCAATTCCTGCCTCCCGGAGTTTGTTTCCTTCTGATTCTATCACATCTATGCCTTGATTTTATTAATAATATCACAGTTCTTTCCAAATCTCAAAGAATTAGGGTTAGGGTTAGGGTTATGTTAGATTTGTGACCAAATCTCTCAAAGAATTGAGATTGGGAAATCCAAATGAGGTGAGAAATTTAAATAGAATCAGAACATGGCACCTAAAGGACCAAACTTCATCAATTCCTTCTTTGAGAATTTGAGATTACAATTAGTAGAGTGAACGTAATTATTGTTTCTAAACCTGATTGGCAGAAGCACTTTGCCTTTGCTGACCATTACTCTCCTCCAAACACTGCATAGGTTGCACCAGTAGCAAATGCACCTATCATTGTGTTGTCTCTATTTTTGTCCTGACAGTGTCAGGATGCTCAGTTAAGAAGGTAAACACCCAAAAAGAATTCCGTTGATACAATATTGACTTTCTTGATCCTTGAAGTCTTTATTAACTTGGTGCTTTTCTTTATTTTCCCCTTTTTGAATCAACACATCCTGTTTATTTCTCTTCCTCCTAAGATCTGCCTTTTTCTGAGGGTATCCATGTCACCACTCCTAGCTGGTCTCCCTGCCTCCTTTTCTCCTCCTTATCTAACTCTTCGTGCATCTGCTATAGGATGAATGTCCCAGCACCTCTTCCAGTCTTACTTCTTATTATGTCCTCACACAGATTTATGCTCTTGCCAGCCAAATATGCTTGCTATCAGCTAAATAAGACTTATTCTTCCTTCAGTCTTCACATGTGCTATTCTCTATACTTGGGAAATTCCCATTCCTCACCACTGTTCCCTCTATTCCAAACTTATCCCTTGCCCAAATGAGCCCACTTCATTTATCAGCTCTGTGTGTACAATATTAATTTTCCTACACTGGAACGTGTTTTACAAATACTCCTTTCTTCATGCAGATGATGTGTAAACTATTTGAGAACGGGGACTTCAATTTTTAATAATATTTCTATTATACTTTATGCTGAGGCCAGTACACAGTGGGCACTCAATAAATACTCATGATCGACACTAGTAACATCTGGAGAAAATATGTTGAGCCAACAGCAATGAGCATTTGGCAAGATAAACTTAGATGGGTGTAGGTGATTTTACAAGTTCCGATATCACAGTAATTAAATGGAGTGTTGAATAACTGCCTTCAATTTCCTGTGGCTGATTTCAGTTCTGAGCAAAGGCAAGTTTGATGTCAGAGTTCAAGGTGAATGATTATTGTTTACCAAACTGTCCCATACATTAATCAGAGAGCCTTAATGCTCAACACTGTGACCTCCTATCAGACATCTTAGAACAAAAATGTATGAGTAATAGACAAATTGGAGCCAGATAATTTTCAACATTAAATTCTGTCCCAGAAAAGAACAACAACAATTGCAAGTGTTCAAACTTAACTGGTCACTATGGAACTATTTTCTGTCTTGAGTCTGGTTTTATCAGTTCAGTATCTCACCTTGGGAAATGAATACATGAAGTGTAAAGATTTATTTGTGCAATTTTCAGAATATTTCCTTTGGTCGTTGCTTACTTTTCTAGAAAACACTTGGTAAAAATCAACCAATTTATTTAAAAACCAAATTCCAAAAGGCAGTAAATGCTTTAAATCAGTGGTTTCATATGCTTGTAAGCCCTTCAAACACAAGTGGGTCAAGGAGTCTCCTTTCCTTTCTTGCCAGATTTTCTTCTTTCTCACACTTAACATTTTCCAACCAGTTGCAGAAGTTGTCCTTCGGATACTACTCATTTCCATGTCCTCTTAAACTCCTCTATAAACTTCTCTTTCATAACTGAACCATGTTTCACCCTCTGATTGCACCGTTTCCTCCTTTTAAGCCCCAGAATGTTAACCATCAATCCTCAAACAAAATATTAACCTCTCGCATGATGCTGCCTTAAGTCCATACCTTACCAGAAGCCTGCAAATCTCTTTGTACCCGTATTTTTGAATGAGTGAGTGAAATCAAACCGGAGTTGGGTCTAATTCAATTAAAGCTTAGAGGTGGGGAGGACAAACATCTTCTTTTCAGGAACCACCCAACTATCTTTCAAAGTCTCCATAGTTGGATTGAGGCCTGTAGATTACCAAATGCACCAAATTTCATATTTTGCTAAATTAAACCTCTGTACACATTGTCCATCTGCCTAAGCATTGTTTGTTCTCTATGTAGTTTTAATTTCCTATTTACCTGTTACTTTTGTGCATTTCTCATTTGTCTCATGGTTTCTGATATGTTCAAAATGTCTCACCTTAACATAACCTCAGTTTTTAAAAGTATGCATGCTTACATACAATAACATAATGATAAAGTTGTTACAAGCATATGAGAACTAGTTGTATCATTGTTCTTCTAGATTTCCCAAATCATGTCAGTGGAAAATGGAGAAAAACTTTTTCCCACTGTGAATGCAACTGGGAAAATGCATCATGTTCTAGACTAAATATTTATGGGCTGTATCTTTTAAAAATCTCAGATGAAAATTAAATTTTGAATTGCCATCTAGAAATAAATTTTTATAGATAGTGTACACATTGGTTCCTGAAAATGGTAGAAAAGGTTTCTTGTCAAGTTCCCCAGCACAAGTGTGAATGCTCTGTTTTTGAGTACCTACTAGTAGTGAAAGGACACATTGTGGCCAGCCAACTCAAATTGCTACCCACGTTTAATCATTGTAAATAAAGGAAGCAGAGAGACCCATGTTATATTTTCAGAACTGGCATGCTCAATACAGAATTATTAGTTTAAAAATACCACTGAACATTCTATTTGAATTAATCTAGACTTCTGTGAAAAATAAAATAATGAAAAGTACAATTGGTCACTTAAACATATACTCACTTCATGCAGATTATTAACTTAGTAATTACACATGACATTAAAGAACAACCAGAGTAAATACAACTTTATAACACTTGGAAAACAGTTCAGAATTGATAAATTTCAATTTTGAAATACTTATAGCTTTTACAGAACAAAATCACCTTTCTCAGTGGAAAAAATACATCTATGAAACACCTACTTGTGTTGAACAGGACTTTTCAGAGGAAAAACTAATTGTCTCACTGTGAAATGAACATGTTTCACTGCTAAGCTTTCATGTACTGTTGGTGCATAATGCATTTTCTGAACAGCTGGATAAAGAAAAGCAACAGAGAAACAAGTACTTTGAACAAAACTCCTGGATCACAAAGAATCAATAATGGAAAGATGTTTAAGGAAATAACCAAAGCATATTATCTAATGTTCAATTATACATTTGCGCTTCACAATTACAGGAGCTGGGCAAATTCTTAATTTTTACACACTGTGTACATTTATCCTTGTTTATATTTGTCCAAGGACATGATTTAAGAACCATTTGCAAAATGCCAGAATCAACCTTGATTAACAATTGACACCCACAGGCATCTACGTGGAGAGCACATCTAATGTGATCAATTGGAAAGAACATAAAGTAGTAATGCACAATAAATATTAGGATAGGAGCACATTCCTTACAGAGAATAGGCAATATCTTAGATTATTCACAGAGATTTTCTGGTATGGTACAGTCACAGTCACTATGTGAGGGTGGAGAAGTTCAGTCTATCAAATACACTCTTTGAAACACCGGGAATAGAGATACTTCTGCAGGAGTCTTGCACACACGACCAAGCAGACACTGTATATGTACAGAATAGTCTGTCTCACAACTACATTGCTGATGAGAATCTCTGCAATCGTCACTGTATCACTAGCAAACTGAAAGCATTTAGCACTTCACCTGTGAATACTGCTGTATTGCTGCTTTTCAATTGCTGACACTTGCAGTCAATATGTATTTAAATTCGAACTCCAACGATGCTGATGAAAAGCAGGAAGACGTCTGCATCTTCTTATAACACTCTTAGCAGGTCAAGAGATCATTTGGTAAAAAATCCAAATGTGAATTTGTTAGCAAACAATAAAATGTACACTTTAAAATGTGTTTTCAAAGTTGTAAAATTTTTGAAATAAGTTAGAAAGCCACAAGGGTTGTTCAAAATCATCCTAAAAGAATTCACAGCTTGTCTATTCATTTGCTTAAGAAATGCACATTGTTTACCTACCTAGCAGTTTGCCTACAGAAGATGTGCTTGCCTAATAAATCTAAAAGCTGTTATTATGAGCTGTTGATTTACGTCTACAGAAGTTGTCCATTATGTTGAGGAAGTTCTAAACGTTTCAATCACATTTTTTTTTCAACTGATCTTCCTTTCCAATCTTCCAACTGGAGTGCTTTAACATTTCTTTCTTGATAAATTCCTGATTTTTCAGAACTCTATGGAAATTCTCTTTTCCCCTTAAACTTAGTTTAGAATTTTCAAATTCAATTAAAGTCTTTAAGCCTTCCTTATTTCAAATGCCATGTAAATACTGAAATATTCATAAATATGGGGAAGGTAGCTCACCTACAAGCTCGCAGTCCATGTGGTATCATAAAACATACTCTAAAACAACAGGATTCTAAAATTTTTGCTTTCAGGAAGAAATCAAAACTGTACATCGGAACAAGGTGCCGTACTACAAAAGCAGGTCCTTCTTTCCCCCCACTATTCTGGAAATGTAAACAAAAATATTTAAGTACAAAAGCGATTTCTGTGCCTTTTTCTTCAAACACTTTTTCAGCACCTCACTGTTATTAGGTGTACTTTATGCTTGGTATAGCAGAAATTCTATATGCTCGTATAGCTGTTCAGGGAGTTCAGATTTTTCACTACCAAATATCGCTGGTGAAGCTAAGCTCTTTGGATGATAAAGGTAGCAGAGAACTGTTCCTGTGAAATTCTGGGGTATCTTTCAGGGCATTATTAAGGGGCAGCTGTCCGTTGAGTAGCGTCAGAGGCAGGTTACAGTAAGTGTGGTGGTTGCCTAAGGAAGGTACTGGCAAGGTGGTAGCTGGCATGTCGTGTTTATACCCTCTGCAGCAATGCCTCATTTCCATTGAATCTGAGTGATGGAAATCAGGGAGATCAGCTTGAGATGACGCCAGAGTGGCCGAGGTACTGGTCATGGCAATAGAGGGTATAGGCTGGAGTTCTCCAAAAAGTCCTTGTTCTGCAGAGTCCAGAACATGGCACCGAGATAGCATTTCTTTCTTCTTGATGGGCATCTCATATACTAAGTGCTTCCAAAATTTAGAATTTAATTTGCTGCTTTTGGGTCCCTTCCACTTGATCAGGGACAGAAGTTTGATGCTGCGCTTTAATGATTCCACTTCTTGGCAATTCACCTTCCCTTTTAATTCTGTACACTCAATCAAAATCACTTTGATTTCTCCACTGACTAGCATGTTATGGAGTCTGCTTTCCAGTTCGAAAATACTCCATCCCCGTCTGAGAATATAGTTGGGAGTTAGCACGATAATAAGTCTTCTGCTTTGTTCAACACATCTTGTGAGATCTTCAATGTATGCTACAAATCACAGAAAGAGAGAAAGAGTAAAACAAAGACATTGCCAGTCTTTAAAGAAGCAGGTTTGCACTCTAGTATAGCAAAGATCCAGTCTTTCACTAAAGTCCATTACATTTGCTTTCTTGTATTGCACATTCAAAAAGCCTGTTTTCTTAAAGACAAAAAAAAAATTAAAAAAACACTGCTTATGATCCTTATTTTCTTTGCCTTCATCATTACTTACAGCGTTCTGTTGGTTAACACAAACTCTGGTTTTTTCATAGCTTAGGTGGCATTTTAGTAACTTTTGTTTATTTAATCATTTAATTCAAGGCAGGCTTCCAGGCTAGTACTCTAAGTGAACAAGCAGTCAATGGGTCAATGAAAAGAGAAATGGAGCCTTTTAATAAATTTCAGGGTTACTGCATTCATGGGTTTGGTTTGGTTTTCCTGGTTTTTTTTTTATTAATATTATTTATTTTTCAATGACAATACTAATTGTATATATGACCCCTAGTCTTCAACTACTAGACAAGTAGAAGGCCTCTGAATATTAACTACTTAAGAGATAATTATGATATATAGATGGTGGAAAATTCTCTTCTAGAATCATAGCTTGTTTCTCAAAATACCTTCTGTCATTTGCAAACTTAGATTCTCCATTGTGCCCTTCAAAGCCGGAGATAGGGAAGTGGCATGTGCCCATGAGTTTAATTTGAATCAGCTGCTTTTTGTTCCCAGGAAGAGTGAAGGGTAGAATTGGAGGTGGGGGATGGTGTGGAATGAATGGTGAAGGAGGAGGAATCTACGAAGTGAAAAGTAAATCTTTGCCCTACTTTGTGAGGCAATTCTGAAAGTGAGGCGAATATGTTATGGCTTTTGCATGGCAGAAAAGCACTCAATTAGCTCTAGATTTGTTTATCCCATGGAATAATCCCTTTGCAATCATGCTTCCCAAAGTCTTATCTGCCAAAAAGGGAAACGCACACATGTGTTAACAAATGGAGACTTGGACACAGGTGCTGCACCAGAGAGCTGTCTTTACTAAGCAGAGCACAAGGCCTTGTCTAATGTACAGTGCCCTCTAGCAGAAGCAGTGCTTACAGAAGCATAGCAACATTTGTCACTGCAAATCTGCCCAAGGTTACAGACTGCTTTCAAGGAGTCACATCGAGCACATAGCGTGGGGCTACCAAACAGCCCGGTACAAGCCATTTGAAAAGAGAAACTTATTTTACAGAAGGCATGTTTTACAGATGATCTCTCTTTTCCAGGGTTTATTTTTACCACTTGGCAGCAAGAAAATTTCCACAAGTGAAAATGATCAAACTTTCTACACACCCTACAGGTAAATAAAAAACTTTTTAAGAGACACACATAGAATTGCCCATTTAACAATTTGTTGTTACTGCTGTTTAGGTTTTGACTTAATACATTTCAGGACTTTCTCATGCAGTAGTTACAATGACTGTATCTAAGGGATAAGGCAATTTCTAAGTTGGGAGGGAATCTCTTAAGAATTGTAAGAATTGTTTATTCTTAAGAGTGTTTTATTTTAGAGATTACGTATTCAAGGGGGAAAATCAGCAGTGAAATCTTCAAAAACAAAACAAAACAAAAAACACCACACAAGCAGCAATGGGGAAGTTATCACTCTGTAATTATCACTTAGAGAACTGGTGAAACAGAATGGAAGGAAAGGTAGAAAGTTTCAATAGAGTGGAAAAATATTATCCCAATGTATCAACAGCTCTGACTCTTCATTTTCTTCCTTTCTTTCTGCTCCCAAAAAGAAAGAAGTTATGTGGGAAGCTTCATCATTAGAAGTTGGATCTGTAAGATACAGTAAAATAAACTATCACGCATTTTTCCCAGGATTCTTTTCACCTTTCCTCCCAAACAAAACAAAACAAAACAGAACAAAACCCAAACCCAGAACCATGTTATAAGTGCAGGAGTCTATGAAAATCAGTGCAGGAGTCGATTAAAATAACAGTTTTACCAGGTGAATTATGAGTTAATTGTTAATTTTTTTTCAAGTTAATTTATTTAATTTAATTTTTCAATCAAATTGCAACAATTTGGATGGAACTGGAGACCATTATCCTAAGTGAAGTGTCTAAAGAATGGAAAAACAAACACCACATGTACTGGCTATTAAATTGGAACTAACTGATAAGCACACATGTGCAGAGAGGGAAGTGAATTTCAAAAGAAATCAAGCAGGGGGGAGGGGGGTAGAGGATGGGCTCTGACTTAAGCATTACAAAAGCCATCTATGTAACCAAAAACATTTGTACCCCCATAATACTTGTATAAATAAATAAATAAATAAATACATTGTTAATTTTATAGAAGGATTCTTTACAGAATAATTTACCAAGGGTTTACTTTGAGTTATATTTGTCCCTCTCTAATGGCAGCTTGTAATATAATTTTAAAAACTGATCTGTACAAACCCTTGCCAGGAGCACTCTATCACATAAGGTGTACCTCTAGAAACAGCGCTATTTCTGTGTGCTAAGATGTAGTCTAAATGTGTTTTTAAACTAGACTTTTAAAAACTTAAGTTTGATCTATACATGTCTCCGCTTAAAAGAAAATTACAATCCGGGTGTACGCAGTCACAGGACAAACTGTACACATATGTGCAATTTATGTGATTGAGATCTCATGGGCTTTGGCTTTGCTAGCCTCTTTCTGGGATGGGGGAGGGACCAGGGCAATATTTTTTCCCCATTAGTGTGGTTCTCCTCCTTCACCCGTATATTCTATTTTGCCATTTGACAGCTAAGCAGAATGCAACATTCAGGGTTCTTGGGGCTTCTCAGAGACTCATTAGACAGAATTAACATTTGCCCCCAGAAGGAAGGCCTGTCAGGACAGATCCCAGTCCACTCAGCTGCACAGGGTGTGGGTGTTGAAGGGAACCTTGGAGAGAGGGAGTGGTCCCTGTCTCCTACATACTACACTGGCTGTGCTTATCCTGGCAAAGCCTAGTGGAGAGTTGAGGCAACCATCCAGATAATTCCGGCTGAAAACCTGCTGTGGAAGAAAAAAGGTCTGAATTATCCTGGTTTGCCCTATGTATACATTAATCATATGCACTGGAGTCAGTCAGTCAGTACATCAAAATTTTCCCTGGGTAGACACAGTCCAAGTGTCCCAAAGAAAACACGAGCCATTTGCTTGGGCCCTGAATCTCGTGTTCCATTTCACTTGGTGAAAAACCAAGTGGAAGTTTTCAGATGTGAAGCCCACATTTCACTTCTTGGGATGGTGATCAGTGGCTGGGCAGCAACCTCAATGTTTGAAAGCAGCTGGGGAGGTGCCTCTAAGAGCTGCCTGGCTCTAAGGAAAAGAAGGAGAGACTGTGCCCTAGCTTCCCTATTCTGGCTCGCTCTCTGTTTTTCTCTCTTCTTCTCCCTCCTGTCTCCCCTCTACCTTTTGCTTTATCCCTTTCTTTTTTAATTTTTCTAACCTTTCTTCCTCTTTTCCTTCTACCTGCTTCTTTGATTGCGTTCTCTTTCTTCATGTCTGTCCCTCTCTTCCTCCTCTCTCTTATCTCCCTCTGCCTCCTTCCTCCCTCCTTTCCTAAGTCTTTTCTCTCTTTCTCTTTGTCTTTGGGGAAGAAACAAGAACCTAGCCGTCATGGAAAATATAAGTAAATGAGGAAGAGACCAAATTGACAGAGTCCATATTTTTTTACTTGCTAATCTTTAGCCAGGGAATTGTTGCTGATGTCTAGGAAGCAAGTGCCCAAAATAATCCCCCCCAAGCCTGGGGTTGCATGTCTACCTCCAATGACTTTGAATTTGAGCCTGATCCATTAGGCACATGTCTAGTTTTGTATGGCCTGTGTGAGCTAAGATTGATTTTTTACATTTTTAAAGAGTTGTAAAAGAAGAAGATGATGATGATGCAATTGAGACCATATATGATCCACAAAGCCTAAAATATTAACTATCTGGAGCTTTACAGAGAAGGTTTGCCACCTCTGAATTATAGGCCAAGCAGGGTGGTTAGGTTTGGAAAAGTTCCAAATAAACTAAGCAGAAACAGGTATCAAGTTAAGACATTGCTAGTTCATAGTTAGTGTAGTCTCTGACAGGCAGTGGGGTTTGCCCTGGTAGGGCTGTGGTTTTGTGGGAGACATTTTAGAAACCTTCAGAAAATGTTTTAAAAAGCTTGTTACCACGAAGAGATAATAAAGAAACGTTTTTCAAAAAAAAATCCCTAAATCCACAGCACATAGGAATACTCACTAAATCTTGCCCTGACTTGTTCAGGCAAATTTAGCAACAGAGTAGCAGGAATCCCTTAAAAGACTCTTTCTTTGCACATAAAAATATAAGATATCCCTTAAATAAAAGGTCACTAAGTCATTTCTTTGCAAATTTTGGTTTGATGTTACTTCTGATGACAGAAAACACCAAAGGGGATTGTCTCTGATAGTCTTCTGTTTCTCTAGACAATTCTGTGAAACCACAGCAGATTATCAGACATGAAACAAAGCCAAGTACATTTAAACTATTTGTGATCTTCACAATCAGATAAGGAAAAAAATCTCCATGAACATAGTTTTGACTGGGGTGTTTAATTTGGTATAAATTCATTTTTCACATTATAAGTGCAAATGCAAGGACACTTTTTCTTTTGTCTATGCTGGGAGTTGACAGAGAGTTAGGATAATATTCTAGAATAAAATACATTGTCACTAGACTCTCTTTGGGAGGTATGTACCTATTAGAGAAATAAAAAAAGATCATGCCAGTAGCATTGGTATTGTAGGAAACAAGGAAAGTGACTGCCTAAAACCTTATGAAAAACAAAACAAATTCAATTTTAAAATCTTTTCCAGGGACAGTTGCATAAAACAAAATTCTGGTACATTTAGAGGAGAAATAGGATTGGATCTAGAAAATGGACTTGAAAATAAATTATGCCATTTATTAACAAAGCAAAAAGGCAAACTGAAAGAGGAAATAAAGAGACAAAATAGAAGCAGAAAGAACGGCAGCCTCAAGAAATTTCTTCTAATGGAATGCATGTACTTTTCCAAAGGAACTCAATACTCTCCTAATTCTCAAGCCTCTGAGTCTGCTGCAGATGTAGGCAGAAGAACAAGGGAGAAAAAAAGTCTATATTCATGAATTTCTATGTGGTCTTGCTACTGCCTACTCACCATCTGATTTCTCAAACTAATCAGTTATCTCCTTATAAATTATATTTGTGTTGACACTTCCACTTATATCAAGGTTATTATCAGGAGCATGTAGCATTTTTACAAAAAAAAGTTAAAAAACAAATAACCTGCAGACAAAGGCACAGTTTATTACTTTGCCAGATTCAAATAATAGTATTTCGATATGCTTAAACCCACAGCTATGTATAGCAGGTATTTGTTAAAAGGACACATCATTAGGATGAAACAGGGTGCATCGAAACAGATCATGCTCCACTAAATTTTTGGGAACATTAGCTAATTGATAGCTATCAACAGTGATATTTATCAAATCTATAGGTTTTATATCAGCACTTAAAATCAAGTCCACACAGGTTTCCCATGTGTCAAAGAAAAGTATATTATTCACCACTACATATTTGAGAAAAATAGCAGACCTTTGGTATAACTAGAGGCTTACAGTAGGTACTTTATAATGTAGTCTCACTGAAAATACTATCTGGATCATAAATAATGATGCTAAATACTAGCCTATCGGAAGAGTTATAGAGGTTGACTGTATCTTGGCTGATGTTTCTAAAGCTTTTGGATCTTGATTCTGCCTCTGGCAGATGTATGATTCTGTCTCTGTTGTCTGCCAAAGAGATTGAGGCTACACAATGTTTATTTAGTCAGGTGTCTTTGTGTGTGTGTGTGTGTGTGTGTGTATACAAGGGGCCTTTCGAACTGTATGTGACATTCCTTGCCCTGCAAAAACCTTCCTTATCATCTTCGATTCCAAGTCCTTGGCTTGATAATTCACAGTTAGCTGGGCTAAATTTCCTAGCCAGTTGTTTTTGTTTTTTTTCCTCTCTTGACTGGTATGAAGGTCCTAAGTAATTCTGATTGGTAGTTTGCTCAGCAGTTAACATGGATTCGCTGAGATCTTGTGGGGACTTTGTTTATTTACAGCTTTGACTTTAGAGGCTATCTTTGTAGTAATGAGCCATTTACTTTTGCTTTTGCATTTCACCTGTGGGTAGGAGGGGACATGTGATAGTGGGAAGAATCCACTCTGGAATGCTATCCACATATCTATCTTCTTTCTCTTCTCTCTTCACCTCCTTACAGAGAATAGGGGTAGGGAATGGGACCTATTTAGAGAATATTGACAGAAAAAGAAAATGGAAAGTAGCAAAGAAAGAGAGCCTGTAAAATGCCCTCCTCTCTTCTCTTCTCAAGCCCTAAAAGCTTATAGATGTAACTAATTCCTACCAGTGCAACCTTACTGAATATGGAACAAAGCCACTTGCTACTCACACAGTCTTTTCTGTGTTTCCATTAGTACTTAATTTTATCCTGGTCTTCTACTATTGTTTTTAGATGCCTGTTCTTTGTGCCACCCACATATTAGACTGAAATTCTACATAATAATTTCTAACCTCAACATCACACTTTTATTAGAAACCTTAGTATATTGACTTCAGTATATTTCTGGGTATATTGGAGTACAGTTTTCTCTCTTTTGACTCTAACATGAAGGGGATGGTGGACGCATCGAATTTTATTCTATGTGAGTAAATTTCACACAATCTATTAAATTTCCATGGTTGTACATGTTACTCCTGCCTCACACTTTTTAGGTCACAGACATTGGATTGCCTGGAAAGGATTTTATTACTCCCCAAGGACAACTTAATTGAATGGTGTCCAATCTTTTTAGCTATTAGAGGAACTATTGGCAATGAATACTTACAGATCCATGTACAAAAATGTTTTTTTGCATGCCTCACTTCAGAAGTGACTAGGGATCATCTGACACCAGATGTATTCTCCAGTCATTTGTCATTTCATTGTCAGCACTATCATATGCCTAGTTCTAAGCGTTAAAGAACTGAAGATTAGACCAGTAAGGAGAGTCTAGCAAATGCAAGAATGTAATCAGACATTATAATTTTTCCTTTAAGTTACTGAAGATGTCCTAGGATTCTTGAGTGAGAGAAACTCATGGAAAACTGAGCATGGTAACAAATGAAAAGACAATTTGATACTTGAGAGGTCAAATTCATAAACATAATTTTAATAGACATGGTTGATCAACCATTAAGCACAATAGTATTTTTAGTTCACTATTGTATTTCTCCAGTACAATCATGCACGAATAACTCACATATAGATCTCCATAGTCTTCCTATGAATAGAAAGGGAAATTGAGGTAAAAACCTTTGAAGGATTTTTTCCTCTTCAAAGTCTACTTAGACATCTATAGCTTTTTCTAAAGCTTCAGGCAGAACTGGCTTAGTTCATAATTATTAATAAATATTTCCTATGTACTTTTAAGCATCTTAGTTGATTTCTATTAACGGGAAATAAAAACTACAGGATTGGGTTTTTTCTACTTTTAGTCTTAGAATGTTATTTTCTCCATCTGACTAGTGGCCCACAGCCTGATTCAATAACCTTTTATATTTTTATGTTTTTTAATCTCTACAGAAACGCTGAGATAAGATGGGCCCAAGAGCCTAAATGGTACTCATCCAAAAATGTCCCCAATCTCAGGATCTCAATTGCACAGCTGGGTTCTGTTGGTCACATGTCAGCTTCAGAGCACATCTGTTCATTCCTCAAGGATCCACTAGGCCCCATGAACAAAATGTGCTCTGTGTAGAATACTTTACACCACAAAACCCAGCAGCTGCAGGGGTGAGAAAATCTCTACTTCTCAAGTTTGTGTCTCTAGGCAGTTTGAGTAGGGTGTTTTCTATCTGGCTTTCTTTTGGTTGCCTGTCACTTCTGACATTCAGATGCCTGTTGGCAACAAAGTTGCTTTTACTGTTCTAAGGGACAGGTGTTTCTAGTCTGGGAAGAGACAAACCAAACTTTTACTGGAAAGTAGGAATTCTTGCCACATTTAGGCACCCAATCTGAGA
Source organism: Cheirogaleus medius (assembly GCA_008086735.1). Classification (NCBI taxonomy): domain Eukaryota; kingdom Metazoa; phylum Chordata; class Mammalia; order Primates; family Cheirogaleidae; genus Cheirogaleus; species Cheirogaleus medius. The sequence continues at coordinate 2,422,273 of VBSM01003151.1, read as the reverse complement.
AAACATAAGGAAGATCCTAGCTACCGGCTCAAGAATGGAAAGGTAGTCACTGCCAGGAAAATAATGTCCAGATCAGAAGACTTAGTTTTAGCATTTAGGAAAAATATTTGCATCAAATCTCACCATCTCTGCTGGTTCATGATGGCCAAAGAACAACATGTCCCTGGTAGGGTGTGTGAGAAGGGTATAGATACCTCCCGCTCATCTTGGAAAGTGACATTTTTGTATTCAGTATTTCTGAGAACTTTTGGTTATATGAGAGAGAGAGAGAGAGAGAGCGAGAGAGCGAGAAATTTTCATGTGCTTTTGAAACTGTGTACATTGGAAAGGTTTGTGTGTTGATGAGGTCAAGTTGGAATACTGGAAGAGCGGTACAAAAGAAACTGAAGATACATCAAAAGTGAAGACAGCAAACATGAATGGGTTTGTGTAATAGACTTCATTAATTTGATTTTGTAGAAAATTATTGTTATAGATCGAGAATGATCTTATGAAGTCTGCTTTTATAGTCCTCAAAGGCCTCATTGCTAGTTTTTGGAGGAAGGAGTAGTCTTAGGTCAACATGTTTTAAATGAGATGTGAGGGACAAACACAGCTTATAATACTGTAACTAGGTTTTTTTCCCTCAGGAATGTGTCTATATTTATATAGTATAAGCTGTTAAATCTGTACCAATGGCTGCAAATACAGACCACAGAAGCTTCTTTAATAACACACATACACCAAGTCCAAAATGTTCTACTCTGTCATTCATGTGTAAATCAAGTATATTATTCATATACTTCATCGACTTCCTGAATGCGTGCTAAAAATGCCAAGGAAAAACTCGTTAATCGTGACATGGTGACTGCTCAGCTAGCTCTGAAATGTTGATGGAAAAGAAAAATTGTCAAAGGGCCTTTTTAAGAGCCTCTGCAGGTTCCACTCGCAAATCGGAATTCAGAGAACATGAATTTCCTCGTTCAGGAAGGAAGGATTAAAATCAAACACCCTCCAGTGGTTGCATCTAAAAACTGCATAGTTGTCCCAAATGGCTTACTTGTAAAAGGAGTCTTCCTGTGTACCACTGAGGACACAAGATCCAAGCCCCTGCTCAGTCTGATGGCTGCACAATTTCAAAGAAAATTAAAATGATTTTCTATGGATTATAAAATCTCTTCCCATTCTGATGACATTGTCTTGGGTGATTTTATGTTGAATTCCTTTTTTGGGGGGGCAGGGTCTTACTCTGTCACCTAGGCTGGAGTGGAGTGGCACAATCATAGCTCATTGCAATCTCGTACTCCTGGGCTCAAGTGATCCTCTCACCTCAGCCTCCCAAGTAGCTGAGACGACAGGCATGAACTACCACATCTGGCTGATTTAAAAAAAAAATTTTTTTTTTAGAAATGGGGTCTTGCTATGTTGCCCAGGCTGGGCTCAAACTCCTAGCCTCAAGCAATCCTTCCACCTTGGCATTCCAAAGTGCTGGGATTACCAGTGTGAGCCACTGTGCCTTTCCTACGTTGAATGCTTTTAAATGCCAAGGTAAACTAGGTGACTTCCTCCTATCATCTCTTATACAGTGTGTTATAGTCAATTAAAATTTTATAGTTTTGAGTTGGGAAGTTTTATGGCTTGTGCAAGCCTCATACCCCGTGGTAAAGGAGGAGTTCCAGACAGTCTATGATGTACTAAAACAACTAATTGATCTCAATTGATTTATCCAAAAAACCTCGATGAGGTGTAAAATACTCTACCACCTGTTTGGCTAAATTGATACAGGGGGTTGATTTGACTGATCTGTCAGGTCATCAAAATGGAACTCTAAGAGGACACAACTTTGCATCTTTCTTATTCTCAGGCTCTCTGGGTCTCACTCTCACCCACTCACAGTATCTGCTTCATTCATTACACAATAAGCAAGTGTCATCTGCTAAGTCTTAGGTAAAGTGGATCACCTGTATTCCATCCACGTTGTCTCCATTTCCTTTTCTAATGTGCATAATGGTGAAGCATTGTTTTCTAGTTCAGAACAAAGATAATTATTGTTGAAATGTTCAGACATAAAGACTGACATTTTTCAGTCACTCGTTGGGGTTGATAAAGACTGCCTATTGTGGTGCCAACAATTATGGAATGCAAGAAGATGGAAAGGCTGGCACCACATTAAGTCCTATTGAAGATGATTTGACATATAATATTGACTCCATTTTGGTAATGATATTACCTTAATATAATTTAGGATATTATCACTCTAACAATAGATTTTTGCAGAATCTCTACATTTAACAAAATGTTGCTGGTAAAAAACACATAGCAATCTACTGAGTTAGGCCAAAAATAGTAGAAGAGTGTTTTGTAGGTATTCATTCTAATATCTGAAAAAACAAAAGCAAGATACTTACTAGCTCATTCTAAGGACTCAGATTATTTTTATGAATTACATTTTTTTTCTTTTAGTAGAAAAATCATTTTTAAGTTTCACATTCACCTTGTTAAGGGAAAAGGTCTTTCAGATAGCGTCATGTAAAAATTTAAGCCCTTATTTATTGCATTCTCATTATTTCATCTTGTCTTAAACTAACACTGTTCAAAGGCAACAAGCATCTATGAAGCACATGATGGGCTTAAGTCTTCTGCTAGATGACAATAGGGGTATGAAGATAAATGAGTACAGTCCCTGTCCTCATGGAGTTTATTATTTTGCTGACTAGACAAGACATAAATAGAATGAAAGCTACATAAAATTATAAACTAATACAAAATATCACAGGAGTACAAAATTCACTGTCAAACAAGTGATTATACACCATGCATTCTAGGGCTGGAGAGATTATTACGGGCTTTTCACAAAGGCAGTAATATGAAGAAGGATAGATAGGATTTGCAAAGGCATAGAAGGCTGACATGAACAAAAGCATCGCGGAGGCACGCAATGTGTATCAAAGGCACACTTTGGCTAGAGTGGAGGGTGTGAGTAGAGACAATTGTAGGAGACAAGTTTAGGAGCTAAATCTAGGCTGGCAGCAGATTGTAGAAGTGTTTAGCTAAGGGTTATGGATGTTATCCTGTAGGAAACAGTGAGCAACTCATGTTTATTGAACACAGAAATGACATGACCAAGGAGATGTACATGATATTAGCGGGGCTAGATGGATGGGAGGAAAGATAAGGAAAGTAAACAGATAATCACCATCTCAGGAAGAAGCTAATTAAGGCCTATACTAGGATGGTAGAAGTGAGAATGAAAAAGATGCAGGGGACACTGGATTTGGGAGAAAGACACAGAAGAATAAAAATTGACTCTAATATATCAGGATGTTCCCTGGGAAATCAATCAATAGAGGATGTTATTTCAAGTCATGAAGATGGGGGAGATTCCAGAAAGAAAACAGTGAAGAGTATGAGAAGAAGCTTGGGGAATTCTTGCATTTGTGGGACAGGATGGACTAGTAATTATTGTTTTGTTTCTTTCCATGCACGTGTGTGTGCATACTAACCTGCGTACACCAACATACATAAATACACATGCAACATAAGAAAAGAGATGAACAACCAATACTCAGTTGTTTTCATCTGTCTCCTGTCATTCTGGTGACCATGGCGGACCGCTGATGATCAGCATAAATGTTATTGAGGACCATTATGATCCAGCAGAGTGAGAACCAAAGTCAAAGAGATAGAGGTTCCACACCGGCTCTATTGTTGGCCGGCTGTCTGGTCTTGAACTCTTTGAGGCTTTGTTTCCTCATCTGGAAGATATGGATGTAAATACCTGCTCTCTGTCTACACAGGGTTATTGTAAAAATGAAGTGAAATAACATATGTGAAAGTATTTTATATAGTGTCAAGTACTGGAAATAGAAGCTTTTTATCTTGTTATTATCACATGTGTTTAAATTAACATGTTCTGATTTGTAGTTACCAGTTCAATCTTCCCCTTTCAAAGATATTAAGAGACACATATGCAAATGAGTTCTAGCACTTTTATTTTCTCTCAATGGCATTTTAAGCTCTTTGAGGGCAGGGACCATATCACGGGCTCCTCTGTATTCTCCTTACATTTTTACTGTGTGTGCACTCCGAATGTTAACAGGAACAAAGCACATATTTTAACTTGAATCTGAATTTATTCTGAAAGGTCAACTGTAGCTTTCAATATGCAGCATAACTTAAATGTAGCATTCAAGCCCACAGTACTTCTTGAAAATAATTTAAATACACAATGAGAGTGTTGTACCCAATGGCCTCATATACCTTTTTTTTAAGTGGATTTTTCCATAAATCTGGGCATGAGTGACAAGGCATAATGAGTAACAATATTGAAAGGCATAGATTCATAATTATTAGTGACAATGATTGTAGGTATAAGTAGAAGTGCAATGACAGAAGACCAGCTTTGGAACTGAAACATACTGAAAAGGCTTTAAGTTTTACAGATTTTTTTTAAAGGACCATCATTTTCTCAGAACGCTAAGGCAATATAATAAAAAATACCATTAAGGCACAATTTAGAAACCACACCTAAAATGTAAGTGAGAATGCCTTTAAAAAATTCAGATGGTAGAAAGTCAGAACATAGGCATTGGGGAGAAATTTGAATTTACTAAAATCTGTGAGAAACAACTATCTAAATACTTGGCTCTGATGTTTGAAGCTTTCATATAACTTCCTAAAAGAAATGGAATGTTTTAAATACAAAACTTGAAAGTACTTACTTCCACTTGGAATCAGGTCCCTTTCTGGGATGAAGAGTTTATATCCATAGTGTTTTTCTAAGACATCTGGCAGTATTTCAAGAGCAAACTGCTCTTCTTCAGGATTGTCACAGTCTAAAGTATCTTGATCCACTTTTGTGTAAGAGAGATAGGCATCATATTCCTTGTTGTCTTAAATATAAAGAACAACAAAAGGGTTGTAACTATTAGCAGGTTATCTTTAAGTACTAAAAGTCTGTAAATTCTAACAGGCTGGGATAGCGCAATAATTAGTGACTGTCTTTAACAATTGGAAAAAAATAAGTCACAAGCCATGTTCTCAGAAATCTAATCCAACCTTGTCACATATGAACAGAACTCTTATGCAATGATCCACGTATAGTCAGAATGGAATAACAGACAATTATTATTTGTGACTTTCAGCGACTATACACATTTGCGATGTTCAATGATGTGTGAATGATTAGCTCAGCGTGTTTGAATGCAGGACTAAATAGGCCAAAGTCATGGATTTGAACCCTTTATGTGCCAGTTGGCTTGGCTCTGTTACTTGGTCACAGACCATACCTTGTTTGCACAAATATGTGCAAAAGAACCAATAGGGGCTGAGCCCTAGGGTGTGGAAGATTGGAATAATCCAGCCTCACTCCTGGAGACACTACTCACAGCACATGCCATACTTCCAGTTGCTTAGTAGAGTCATCTTCATATACAAAAAGCAGTTCATTACCAAATATCACAGACAGCAGCTGGGTTTTCACACAAGTGCACTGCCTGTTATTCTTGTTCAGTCCATGGCCAACTAATTTGACACAAGCTTCCAAAAGAAGCCTTTGTTTCAAAATATACATCCTTCCACTATTGCCAAATTAGGTTTTTCCCTTCACACATTTAGTCAGGGAGTTAACTGTTCTTTGAGAGTGTATTTTTTTTCCTCCTTTGCTGTATTGGCTTGGAGCCAGTCTCTCTAAAGAGAAAATGTGCATGTATGCATGCATTTTTTCCTGCAAAATGTTAATGAACACAGCTATTCAAGATATTAGTCCCCATGGGTTTTAGAAGGTCACATTGGAAAAGTTATAGTTGGATTTTCAAAATTTTCTTATGTATAGAAAAATTATTTTTAAAAGTTAATGGAGTGAGCATAGACTCATGTGGAACTATAAATACACCCAGTTACTTCCAAATAATAATTTTGAAAGACTGGTAAGCATTTCAGGGTTTGTTTCTAAAACACATCACTATTTTCCATTAAAACAGATCTAATTAGAATATAGCTAAAACCTGACCGAAAGGTAATTTATAGAATGAAGCAGCCATTCACTTACCCACACCATTACCCACACCATGATTTGGTTCTACCTGCCAAAAGGAGGAACAAACTATATACATACAATGAAATATAGACACCCTGTTTTGGGGTAGACAGAACTCCCTGACTATCCACAGATACCTAGGATAGGTATGTTGTTTTAATTCTAGTAAGATTTCACCCTTCACCACCCCAACATGAAAGGAACTCTAGTTATTTACGTTAAGATGGTGCCTGAAACCAGGAGGAAGGGTTAATACTCTTTAGCATGTCCTCTGGCTGCAGAAGGCTTCCATAAACTTTGGTTGGGTTACTTGATTGCCTAGAAGCAGATGCACATGAAGGATGGCCCTGGATGGTTGAGGAGATCATTTGGCTTACGAATTGGGCACATTCCACTGTTGTGCATAAAATTCCACTTGGAAGTGAAAATGTTCATAAGAAATGCTAATGGAAGAACCTCCTGGTAATCTTAGCACCTCTGCCCCTGTTCCAATCAAGTGCAGGATGCACCTGCAGGCCCTTGACTTTCTCCAGCTATAATTACTCACCTGGGACTCAGAGCTGCCGATGAGACACAGCTGGAAGAATAAAATAGGCCAAAGGACAAACAACTCCATTCTTATGAGCAGAAGATATTTCATTGTTCTTGGTGGATAGTGTTGCTGCCTCAAACTCCATAATGTCAGACTAGACCCTTGTTGCTCTGATTTTATAACTTTCCTATCTCACAAACCTCCCGAAATTCAACTGCTTATTAATTCATTCAACAATTTGTTGAGCATTTATTATGAGCTCGGCATCTGCAATGGCTACCTGACACCTTCACTCATCTGACCAGACCTTCCAGACTACTGTCTCCTTGTTTGTCCTGACTATGGCTATTTGCCCTACAAACATGCCTAAATTTACATAATCCTGGTTCTGTTCTTATTGACTCCACCTATATCCTGATACTGCAGTTCAATGCTACGAAGACTCTCTCCTAGAACAGTATTTCTATATTTACATATTCCAAACCAAGTTATAACAAAGAACTTGGATGTCTTTGATGTGTTTAACACTCAACATGTCTGGATTATAAATTTTACCTAGCATTCTAGAAGTACATCATTCATTGGAAAATAGTTGCTTCTGGTTTCAGTCATGTCCCTTTAAGATGAACTAAAGGTGAAGAGCTTATGGTGGCTAGCCAGAGCAGGAAGAGAGCTCTCGAAGCCACCATGTCAGATGTCCCAGAAGCTCTAGGATGCCAGTTAGTGAGCCAGCAGTGACGCAGATGCCACAGTTTAAAAAATGCACTTCAGCCTTCTGTAGACAGCCAAGAAAACCTCATGAATAGTTGCAGCTGTTGCTCACAAAGAGGAGCAAGATGGATCAGGCAAAAGCAACAACATGATGCAAATAAGGTTAACAACAAGGCCTGAAAATTGTTTTAAAACGGAAAGGCACTTCAGCAACACCACTTTTCTAGGCAGGGCTAATGAGCCTACTTCTGTGCTAAATCATGCTGACTAAACTCATCTGAGGAACCAGAAAGCAGAGCACAGGGCAGACAGCATTATAAGGAAGAGGGCTGGCACAGTGGTCACCATAGGTATGCTCTTCCTAACGAAGAGACACGGTATAAGGAAGAGAACTAAACTTTCCATGGAAGAATTTTCCTATTGTCATACCTCTCCTTCTCTGTTTTTAAATCTAATTTTTTTTTTTTTT
>VBSM01003151.1:2392825-2414445 GCA_008086735.1 Cheirogaleus medius | reverse complement strand
ACTCATGACCTTGAGCGATCCACCTGCCTGGGCCTCCCAGAGTGTTAGGATTACAGGCATGAGCCTTAAATCTAATTTTAATTGTGTTCACCATCAAGAAGCCATTCCTGTTTACAATCCAGTTTTTCTGTAGCTATGCTAAACACAATGCTAAACCCTTAGCTTCTAAAATGCAAACAGAGACTGCAACCTTGTTGACTATTATATACCTAGTGCCTACTATGGTACCTGTGTGTGTGCGCATGTGTGTGTAGTGTTGATCCAGATGAAGAATGTAAGTAAATGTATCATGCACAGTGGCTGCCACGGAGTAGGCACTTAATAAATATTTAATGACTCAAAACCTGAAAGGTTGAATAAACAAAGCAATCATTGTTTGACGGGCTGAAATGAAATGAATTAAATTTAAAAAATGGCTAAGAAGTCAAAGTTTGTTGGATGGATTTTTATTTTATAAAAAATAAAGCATTTTTATAAGAACTTTGAGGAAATACCACTATAGATATGGTCAAAGGGAAAACATGAAGAAAAAGTATACAGGTAAAATTAAGTTGTGTCTATAAGGTATCAAAATATTTAAATGAATAAATCAAAAATTTGGTAGATTATCTGGCTGACATTTGGCATTATGCAACTAGATATTTCTAAAAGAGTATTAAAATTAATTTATTCATCATCACATACCTGCTGACTTTTTTGTACTCCATTCAGCTAGTACAGAGGTTGTATACTTAAGGTCCAAGTTTCCATGTAGGAATAGAAAATATTTGAACTCTCCTTCAAGTGCCCTCCCTTCATATTGCATTTCCCCCCAAACAATGGGTTTGGAATCAATACATATCTCTGATCAAATACATCAATGCAATTCTTTAATCAAAATGCTCTGTATTACTGGATACCTTTGACCACATGGGCCACATTGGAGATAAAAATGCAAAATGGAATATTTAATCCCTGAAATGTCCTACGATATTAGCATGAACTTAATCTTACAAATACATACTACAACTGATCAGTTAGTATGTGTTATTGGGTATGGGTAATGAAAGTAATTAATTATTGCAGATTAACATAATAAATTCTATCCTCTCTTACAGAGATTAAAAATTGCTTAATCAGGACTCAAAACAAATGAATCATAGGAGCCTCCCTTTCATGTTCTTTTATACAGACAGTACACCATTTACCTTCCCAACTGGATACATTAGCTACTTATTGGCACCTGGGAACCAGTGACATTTTCCTCAATAATATATCCCAACTAGTTATTTTCTGTCAGATTTTTCAATATTAACTGTTATACATAGGAAATGAGAGTAATTGACCACATGTTCGTATATTTTGTTAGAGTATGTAATAATTGTTGGACAGGCTCTAATTTCTCATTCTGAAGATATTCCTGAATAAGAATCTGTAGTACTTTCAAACAGGCTGCTATAATTGCTGGGTAAATGTGTAGATTCGAAAATGAGCATGCATATATTCTCATCAAAGAGCATTTCTCTAATTTACTGTGAAAACATAAAAGTCAATTAAAATTCACTCATATCATCATTTACAAAACAGTAACACTAAGACCAAAATCAAAGATTCCTCAAAAATTTTGATGTTACATTTATCACTATAAAAATAAAAACAAAATAATTAATTCCTTTCCCTTGAGGTAAGACCATCAACTCAAAAAATTAAGCAAAAGCTGTAACATTCACTATTTCAGCGCAATTAAAACTAAGTTTCAAATCTGCCTTTTGAAAGTAATTATTTCCAAATTGGACTCTTTCTTTAAATATTTTGGCTTACCTATGGCATTCTACACATTTCCAAGGCTTATAGTAGTTTGGGGAAGGAATGACATGTCATGATTTCTTACTAGCTTTGATTGGAAACTTGGCAATTTCTCTTGAAAAGTTAAAGTTTTACATTTAAATGTTTTAAACATTTTTGAATGTTTAAAGAAACAAGGCTCAGTACAATGCTTTATTGATATTTCATTCATAAGATTTCTGAAAGCCATAAACAGCAAACAGAAGAAAATTATAAGCTACATTCTGAATTTTTATCCTTTGAGGTCACCTTTGAGAATGGTGCTATAAGCATCCAAAATATGTAGGTCCGTATACTTTGAGCTTTAAAAGGACTCTCTCCATAGCTTTGAATCTGTTTCTCCCATGATTATTTGTTTTACAGATGGCAGCAATTGCTAAAAATGATCAGTACCTAAATTAGAATTTTCTGGACAAAAAAAATGGAACTGATTTTTAATTTGTTTATTACTAAGGAGAAGGGCTATGGCAGCAATTGTTTTATCTCCTGAGCAACGAATGTCTCCTGGTTAAACTTTTATTTGGAAATAATTTTAAACATACAGGAACATTACAAAAATAAAACTATTTCAAAACACACACATATAGCTTTTACTAGTATTTACCTATTTTTAATATTTTCTCTTCTTTTTTTTTCTTGATTTATAAATAATTTTTTTCTGAACTATTTGTGGGTAAATTGCATTTGTCATAGTCCTTTAATCCCTAAATATTTCAGTGTCTATTTCCTAAGAATAGGTATATTCTCTTATATAATCACAAATGCATGCCTTTTAATTGAATTTGAACAATAAGAGACAGCTTACCATCAGTAGTTTCATCACCTCCAAATCGCTGTCGGTAGAAGAGCATCAATTCAATGCTGTAGCATTTGTAGATGACTACTAGCAGTATAATGAGGAGGAAGATTGCCCCCAGGCCCCCTGCAAGTTCAATTTTGTAGATTAAATCTGGAGCAAACAGAATAAACAGAAGAAGGTAATTAAATTAGCAACACTTGGGATCGTCCTATATTTTTCTAATATGTAAAATTACCCATCCTGCTTTTTTTTCCAGAAGATTCTTGCTTAATGAAGTAGCTTTGCTCTTAATACATTGGTATCAATCAAACTTTTATAAAATTAACTCTCTTTAAAGATTTGATTAATTTACTATTAAAAGTGGTAAATCTATCTAAAAGGAATAGTTACTCCCAATTTGTTTTGAACATATCTAGATTTCACATATATACTTTTGCTTTAAGTGTATTTCAGGGAACTATTAAAGCTGCTCTATTCTGGGTCCAGGGCCAATATTTTTTTTATTTCTGTTAAATTAACTTATTGGCTTAGCAAAATTACCATCTAGTACTTCTCAGGCCACAGGCCCTATTCTTCTACAGGGGAACAACATCATAAAATTACTTTCAGAATAAAATAAAATCTAATGAGTTTGCAGGATTTAACTATTTCTTTTAACCCCAGTAGAACATAATCTAATACGAGGTAAGCAGGGGAAATTAGCTTATCCATTTCCTCTACTTATTTGAATAAATGACTATAATATATATGTGATATAATATGCACAATGGAGCCAAAACAGAGTGAGAAATCCAGGCTAATCACTTGGCCTCTTTGAGCAACACCAGGCTACCTGATAGCAGCCTTAGGCTGTTCCAGTGGGGGCTTCTCTAGAGCTCTGAGCATTATTGAACAGTTAAATCAACACATAATGGAAGAAGACATAATGTCTCCCAGGATCAGGGAACAGTGACTTACGTATATCTTAATTAGTGACATTAACAAGTCCAAAGAGTACATTATCAAAAGAGGGGATGATATCTTGGAATTTATAGAAATGAGAAGTCAGAGGAGAATGTAGAACGTGAGTTTAGCAATGATCAGAGGAGAAATGCTGAATCTGGGAGAAACCAGACCAGAGACATACTTTCCACTGTGGGACAGGGATCTCATTGTTCTCATCATAATTAAATAAAATTGCCTACAAGATTAGCTAATCTCCCTTTAATCTATAATTACCGAGTGATTCTTTTATTACTAATTCAGCTTACTATGTAACTAGAAACTGGAAAAGGGAGTGACATTCTAGTTTGTACATTAGGTGCTTGTGAGTTTAGTTGGCATAAGTCAATCTCCCTGGATGCATCAATTCTGAGGCACTGTCAAAATCAAATTGTTGACCATGACAGGCTATCACTCTTGAAAACCACACAGTTAACCTTTCTCTGGCAATGTCCCTATCTCTATGTTGAATTATTGCTTAAGAGAAATTAGTCAGGCTCAGTGTAATAATTAAGATATATTTAGCATATTACAGATTATAAAAAAGAAATAAAAGATATAATATATACAAATAGTTACAAGTAATATATAGAGAGATGAAAAATTTCCACCAGTCTATTATCTATTCTTTAAATAAACCTTTAGGGCAAGAAGTATTGCTCCAAATCTATAGATGAAAAATCTAAGACTCAGTAGTTTAAATCACTTACCCAAGGTCATACACTTAACAAGTGGTCAAAACGGGACTTAAGCCCAGGTCTCCTAACTTCAAATTCAAGGCTCTTTTCATTATACCACAGCTTTATACACTCCAGTCTGGAAAGCGACAACCTGTTCTTCCATGGAACTGTTGGTAGTGCTTCTTGACAACATGTGATGGATGGTAAATTTTGGCTCCCTCTGCCCTTTCAGTTGCAAGGGAAGAAGAGAAACCACAATTCACCAAGCAGAATGAAAGAACTGGGCAGCTCTCAGCCACTTCATTGGAGGGTACTGCAGAATCCTGTGGCTGTAGCCAGGGAGGAAGGAGGGGTTCCCTAGAGTCCAGCATATGAAGAGAAGTGTTAGGTTTTGTGGGGAGAGAGGGAATTTAGTCTTGGAAAAAAAAGTGGAGTGAAAGAAGAGATGATGATGGCCAGACACAGTGTAGCCAATCAGGGGAATCATAGAGTGGAAATGGAAGAGACACAAATAAATGTCACTCTCTTTGAGTAAGAGAGAGGGGGGAGGATGGAAAAAGGAAGAGAATGAGGCTGCTATGAAGGACAGAAAATGACAACAAGGGACATTATGAGGGGATGCACAATGAGTAGAGGTAGCAAATTGGAATCTGTCTTGCCTGCTGTAAGAGGTGGTCATTTTGAAAATTAAGCCACAAAATTTCAGGGAAAAAAAAATCCCACCATACATTAGCTCTGCCTCCTGCCCTCTGTATAGAAAGTAGCTCCCGAAGAACCACTGCCTTCCTCTATGTGGAGAATAAAGCAGGCTTGCTTATTAAGCCTCTGTGAGCCACAAATCACAAGTTTTGCTGGTTTTCTCACCATCTTACAACAATTATACATTATTAATAGCCAGTATTAAATTGACAGAGCAATATGGTTTTCTTTGTTACCCGGAAAACCAACTTCTCTTTCATCTTGGGGCATTGATTGACTTGATTCAAAATGTTTTTCCTGTTCTAAGATGTTCATTTTGTGCTGCACATTTTTTGGTCTCTCTTTCTGTTTCTCTCTCTCTCTCTCTCTGGTCAGAACAGCTTTCAACTGTTTTCAAAGTCAGGGAATGGGAAGTTTTTCAGCAATTTCTATGTTATTTACAGAGTAGTTGCTATTAGGTAAATGGAAAACTTCAGCAGCAGGAACAATTTGTGCTCTCAAGTAGCAGACACCTTTTTCAGCAGCAAATTCATGGAAGAAAACCATGGTTTAAAAAGTCTCTTTGTGGTTTTGGGGTCCATTTTATAAAAATGTCTTTGAAAGATATTATGTAATGATAGCTGTTTAAGTTGAAAACTGTGGACCTAGGCCCTGAGACTCACCCACTATTCTTTGATTCAGCCCAGGCAGTCACATCAAAGGGAAACATCTATCCTATAATCAGAGGGCAGAATTGCCATCACCCAAATGACACCTGGCTTTTCTTTTGTCTTCTATTTTCAATTGCCATTTTCAATCACAGCAGGATCTATACTTCCAGGGACATTTCCTGACTGAGAGGCTGAAAGTCACTTTATTTGGGCTGTGTCTTATATACACTTCACAAAGACAGCTGTAGCAAGAACAGCAAATATTTATGGGGTTATAACTTTTTCTAGGCACCCAGAGTATAAGTGTAGTTCTTTTTAACCTTCTTAGTTTGAACCCAACTATTTCTTCATTGTGAACACAAAGATCAGACGTTATAGAATGGGACAAATAGCAGCAGAAGCCAAGGGACTGGAAAGAGGGAAGGCTGGGAATGGTTGAGCTTGCTCCTCTGACTCATAAGTTGGGAAGCAGGTGAGGAGATCCCACCAGAGGGCTTCTGACATGGTCTGAATGTTTGTTCAGAATACATGTGTTGAAACTTAATTCCCAAGGTGATGATATTAAGAGGGAGGCCTTTGGGAGGTGATTAGGTCACGAGGGTGGAGCCCTCATCAGTGGGATTAGTGCCTTTATAAGAGAAGCCTGGGGGAGCCTGTTTGCCCCTACTTCCATGTGAGGGCCCATCGAAGGTGCCATATCTGAGGAATGGACCCTTACCACACACCATATTTATTGGTGCCTTGATCTTGGACTTGCCAGCTTCCAGAACTGTGAAGTATAAATTTCTGTTGTTTATATACTACCAGTCTAAGGTATCTTGTTATAGCACCAAATGAACTAAGACAGAAATTGGTACTGAGAAGTGGAATGCTACTGTAACGAATACCTATAGATGTGAAACTAACTTTGGAACTACGTAATGGGTAAAGTCTAGAAGAGTTTTAAGGTATATTGCTGAAAAATGTGCCTTAAGAGCAATTCTGGTGAGGGCTCAGAAGACGAAAGCTGCAGAGAAATCTTCAATTATTTTAGAGATTACCTAAGTGGTCGGGATCAGAATGTTGGTAGAAATATGGATGGTAAAGACCATTTTTATGAACTCTCAGATGAAATTGAGGAATGGGCCCTCATCAGACACAAATCTGCTGATGCTTGATCTTGAACATTCCAGCCTCTAGAACTGTAAGGCAATAAATTTCTGTTGTTCATAAATTACCCAGTCAAAGGCATTTTGCTATAGCAGCCTGAACAGATTAAGAAAGCTTCCTATATATGTTTGGGGTGTCAGGGTGGAGCAGTGGCACTGGGAATGAAGGGAGAGATTCAGTGATATGACTCTGTTTTGTCAGAAAGTGAGTATGTGCAGAGAAGCAGAAATAATTATCATAATTTCTTTAGCCTGAGTTTAGACTCTTGGCTCACCAAAGAAAAAATTTAGTATGGAAATGCTAAAATGCCTCTTACTAAAATGCTAGTTGTACACACTGGAAACAGTTCATCAGAGAATAAGGAAGTGATAGGTGCAGGTAGAAGATGCATAGGTAAGGGGGGTCTTGCTTTTACAAAACCTGATCTTGTTAACTGGGTATATTAGATGTGAGCTTTCATTTTTAAAAGGCCTTTTCACTTTATGAAAGGATTCATCACGTTTCTTCTCCAAAACGATCACTTAGGGCACTTTAAATATTTGACTTGCAGCTCATCAAAAAGTTATTGTTCCATTAAACAATCCATACTCATATTCCAGGTGGGAACACTACTACCACTGAGGCCAGGCTATGCTGTGATAAAGCCTAAATGGTCCAACTCCAAAGAAAATATCTGAAGTTTCTCAAAATGAGCCAGAGCTTGGTCTGACCAAAAAATTTAGGGCAGAACCACAGGGATTCTTGCTCTTTTTTGGGATTCCATCATATTGTCGAGAGTTCCTAAGGAGACCAAGTGAGGGAAGATTAATTGCATCCTTTTGCAAAGCACAGTGAAAAACTTTACGGCTACCTAGAACAGTGAGTGCAAACTTGTATACCATAGGCAAAAAAAATAATGGTTTTGTTGGATTATACAATGTTTCAAAAATTGAATACTAATATTTAAAAATTGAAAGATTTCATAACCAGTCTTTCAGCTTCACTTGAAAAATTTGAAGCTCTCATATCCCTGAACCCACATTCCAGCAAGCACAGCAATAATGTTCTAGAACAGAATAGTTGTTGCCACCTTAAAGTAAGGCATGTTTTCTCAGGTCTGAGTTTTGTTTTTCTAATATTTACCCCTCTTTAAAAAAAAAATTCTATATCTGCCTGAGCCCTGAGGTCTTTTGAGTTTTCAACTCTGGGAAAGTAAAAATTTTTGAAAAGATACAATACATTTAGGTAACCCAGGGCAGACATTAGTCAAGACAAAAATCACAGATCAAATCATCTTTTTACCAATCCCTGTTGGCCATCCCTTACCCCATTGTGCTGGTCCTCTAGTGGGGGGAAGAAGACAAGAAGCAAAGAAATATGGAATGTAATCAAATAATAATAGATACAATAAAAAGAAATAGAGCCAGGTTAGAGAAAAAAGGAAATGAAGGGTAATACTATTTTATATAAGGTAGCCAGGGAAGGCCTATTGAGTGGGTAATACTTAAGCAGAGACCCGTATGAGGAGGAGAAGGGAGTCATGGAGACAGCTAGGGGGAGAGTGTTCCAAGCAGAGGAAACAGCAAATACAGAGGACCTGAGGCAGGTGCTTGACGAGCATGGGAAGTAGGCAGGAGGCTAGTGTGTATAATGTTTCAGGTAGATGGTAGCAGAAAACGACGTCAGAAGTAAGAACAGACTGTGTAGTGTCTTATAGGACACGGTAAGGATTTGGGATTTCATTCTAAGTGTAACAGGGAGGGATCTGTGATCAGAGGGTTCTGATCAGGAGAATAACATGATCTGACTTTCATATTTAACTGATCCTTCTGGCTGCTGTGATAAGAATAGACTGGGAGGGGACCAGCGTGGAAGCAGGGACACCAGTTAGGAGGCTCTTGCTGTGATCCAGGCAATGGGTGCTGGTGGCTCAGATGAGGGTCGGGGCAGTGAGGTGGGGGAAGTGCTCAGAGTCTGGGTAGGATTTGACAGTAGAGCCATAGGATTTGCTGCTGGACTAGATATAGGATGTGAGTAGAGAAAAGAAAATATAGACATATTTGGCCTGAACAACAGGAAGGATGGTGATGGAGATGAAGAAGGGGACTGCAGAATCAGGTCCACAGGGAGGAGAAATTAGAAATCCTATTTGGGACAAGCTAAGCTTGATATGCCTACTAAATCTCTAAGTGGAGTTGTTGAATAGGCAATTGAGTATACAAGTCTGGAGTTGAAGTGAGAAGTCCAGGCTGGAGATATAAATTTAGGAGTTGTCAGCATGTAAATGGTAAGCAAAACCAGGAGATGAAGCCTGAATGAAATCACCAAGGGAATGAGTGAGAAGAGGAGACCCGAACCCTGGGGAACTCCAATATTTAAATCTCAGGAAGATGAGAATTAATATCATTAGTTATTCATGATTTAAACAGGTTTCCTTACAGAAGCAATGGGAGGCAGCAGAGTTTTATAGTGTATCTTGCTTTCTAGAGTGAGATTTTTAGAATTTTAAGGGCTGCTGGTTGTTTTACTTATTAAAGAGAAATGGATTTATTTTAAAACTCAAATAAGGTTATTTCTGTCTACACTGGATGAATGATAAGACTTCCATTATTTTCCTCATAGGAGGTTTTTAATTGTAATACTCTCTTTTGTGTCATTTTTTTGTTTAATGTTTATCTTTCTTTGTGTTCTCACCTCTCCAAAGACTATAAGCTCCAAGAGGACTTGGGGATGTTTATCGTATGTGGCACTCTATTATTCAGCACCTAGCACAGTGCTTGCTGCAACTGAGTCCTCAACAATAAAAGAGAACTTTCATCATCCATTTGACCAGAATGGATTCCAAGTGCCTATTAGTGGCTAGACACTGTCCAAGTTGCTGAGGATAAAGAGGTGCAGCATCAAGCTCTGGCTTGGAGAATCTCTGAGCCTGAAATAAGACTAAGATGGAAAGGAACAAAGTGATCCTTTCCATAAGGTATTTGGACATGATCAATGCCTGCTTTTCATGTAAGTTGACTAAGTAGTTACATACTGCATAGGAAAAAATTATCCAAGTTCTATGTCATAACAAACACTGCTGGGGCATGGTATATTTCACATCCATTATATCATTATCATTTGAACCTCAGAGTGACTCTGCAAGGTAGATGTTATTACCCGTATTTTATAGATGAAGAAAATAAGGTTCAGGGAGTCTCATTAGACAAGTCAGTGCTACTGAACAAGGTGGCTATCAACCTGGGTCTCTTGACTTCCCTTTCTATATTAGACTCTTTTATATTTAAATACTCTTCTGTTTTAAGATAAAATCAAGTCCAATAGAGTAAGAAGTGGTGCTAGAGAGATCAAAGCATTATTCTCAGAATAATGAAACTTCCCTGCTTCTTTTAGCAACCTTGCTGACTGAATCTGTTCTATTGCCGCATAGCCTGGGCAACACGAACCCTGATAGAGAACATTCGCTCTGCTACATTGACAAAACCTTTGCCAGATGCACACATACAGAAAGTATTTAGCCTTTTGCAGTAATCAAGAGTCACAGCAAGGTACAAGCCAATTCAGAAGCTACCCTAGCTGCTGAGACTGTTGTTCCCACGTCTGTTTTTATGCCCTTTAACTGTAAATTTAAAGTTTCTTTACTTTGTCCATTATATACAATTTCCACCTCATCTGGAACCAATTCTAAAGAGGAATCTCCATAAATGCCAAGTTATTTAGAAATATATGCACCTGGTAAAGGCCTCTTACCACCAGGTAATATTATAAAATATAGTTTACAATTTTTATGATAACAACTATAAGAATATTATATGGTACTATTAATTATGTTTATTTATTTTTTAGTCAGGGAATAAAAATTTCATTTCTCATCCCGTAATAAAATCTCTTGCATTTCATTTAAGCAATATAAGATATGAAAAGGCAAAATATGGAGAAAATATTGAATGTCAACATGTATCAAATTTTATGTAATGCTTATAACCAAGGTACACTTCATCTCACTGGATTTAACACATAATGATAATTCATTTCATTTCTCCACTTCCTAATGTCATTGAAGGTCATAGGTACTTCATGCTAGTATGCGCAGCAAGAGAGAGATTTTTCCTTAAAAAGACAAAATGGTTAATAGAAGTTCATATTAAATGATAGAATCAGGCCAGGAAATATATCTAACTTCAATAGTTACTGGTAGCCAAACAAACCATAAATACCCTTTTTACGCAGCAGAACACTGGCATGTTTCCGTCCATTTCGGTTTTCTACGTGGCAGGTATAATTCGCCAGGTCAGCTTCCACCACTGAATCAAAGATGAGTGCCAACTCAACTTCTTTTTCTCCAAGATGCTCTTTGAGGAGCCTGAAATAAAGACAGTGTTCTTTGCTGAATTGGCTTGATTTGGGCAGAAAGCAGCCACGCAAAGGCTACAGATGGTCCTGTCCTGCAGCTCATACAGGTCTCTGGTGGGCACGGGAGAGTCCTGGTTGGGTGTATGGGTGGGCGGGACCTTCAACATGAAAACATGAAAAGTGGCTCTTGACATGACGATCAGATGGGGAGGAAAAGAAGTGAGGAATTCACTCAGCAAAAAGAAATATTAACATGTCGCTAGGCTTTGATAAATAAAGCCAACATGATTTTGTGGCAAAAAGGATGAGGCACCGGCTTCCATGTTCTAAACTGAGTTTATGAAAACCCACTGGATTTTCTTTTTTTAGAAGTTCAGAGTGGTACTTTATTAGCTTTTTAGTTTGTTTTTCCTAAGAAATATTTACAGTTCTTTTTAATGGGCATCATTGGAAATGAATAGAAAAGCAAAATTGAGCTACAGATTTTCAAATGACAAAGTATGAACAGACGCAAACCCTGATTAATATTTACTGGACTCTAAAGAGCTTCGGTTGTAGCCAATATACTCAGAACACTCATGTAGAGAATGATTGCCCTGTGCCTTGCCCCTCAGGTTTCATATCCCATTCAAGATTAAACTAGGCAAGGAGTGTAAGGATTTCCACTTGGGGCTTGCCACTAAGAGTAATGTTTCTATCTTTTTTGTTTGTTTGGTTTTTGTTTTATTTATTGTGTATGTTTAAGGAGTATAACATGATGTTCTGATACACAGATACATAGGAAAATAATTACTACAGTCAAGAACATTAACATATCCATCATCTCACATAGTTACCATTTTTGTGGTAAAAGTATCTAAAATCTACTTGTTTAGCAAATTTCAATTATACCATACAATATTATTAAGTACAGTTGGATTTTTGCACCATGACATGAAGGGAAAAAATCTGCAGGAGTATAGGTTTTGTGTTAGAGGTAGAGTTTTGACAGTAATGAGGTAAAGGGACTTTGGGTTGCCTTATGAGATACAGTAAACTGAAGATGTTTAGTGGCCTTCTATTCCCAGACATCAGTGAGAAGCCTATTCTGTTTTTCCTGGCTTTTGTCCAATGCAGTCATATGCCTGCACCCTAAATCCCCCAATGATGCTAACCCTCCCACGATCCTGATTTCTTCAGGCACTGTTCCCCATTTGTCCTCCTGCTTTCTGCCCTCATGGGAGCTATGTGACATTTTCTCCTAGTCCTGTTTTTTTTTTTTTTTTTCTCTCTCAAGTGGAGCTACAAAGAGCCTTGAATAGCCAGGAACAGGTGTTCTTCACAAAAGGGCTGAGTGGCGAGGATTCTTTCCTGAGACGGTGCACCTCCTGTTTCTTTGGAGAGTTACATTCTCACTAACAACTAGCTACCTCCTGGATGACTAAAGTGGGCACCCTGCTGACTTCTCTTTTCTGTCTCCTCCTACCTTTGGCCAAAGAAAGAGCAAATCATGCGTGTATGTGGTGGCAATCCTGCAGTTAAGTTCTGGGGTAGGTTCTTAAATACATATATTTGAAAGCATGAAATATCTTAGATGGAAAATTGGGGAACCATAAGTAATTCTCTTCTTCTTTTTAGACACCTGAGTATAAATGCAGGGAAGGCCCCTCTGGTTTACTGGCACTGAACATAAAATTGGAAAAAATGACTGTGTTCAGAGAAGACTGGTTTCTAAGTACAAGCCTCCCACTTACCGGCTCAAGCTGGGTCCCTCCAAAGTCATTAACTCAATGATATCTTAATTTAACTCACTTTTAAATTGGGCAAAATGAGTACCATACTTACCCTAACATTTTGTGAAGTTAAAATGGGTTAAAGTGATTTGAAAAGTAAATAGCACTATGCAGATGCAAAGGGATGTTATTAAATATAAACATCTCATTTTCTGAAGGTAGATTATTATTGGCTATTCCAAAAATATTTGTAATTAACATTTATTGACATCTAATATTGTTTTGGTTTAATCTATTGTGGCTGCCATATGAGTGAAGGAAGGGCTCAAAGTTGGCTTGGTAGAAGAGAGTTCCTAGAATCTGAATCCCTTTACATTTATGTACCATCGCTGAACCAGACAAGTTTAATACTGTTAGTCTTTTTATTAATTGTTTTTCTTGACTAAAGCTATAGTTTCCCTTTCCCAACATGTACCTAACCAAGAAAAAATTGGAAATTTACTATCTTCATGGTTTACATTGACTTTTGCTGTCTTCATTTTCTTGCTGCAATTGGTAAATCCTGCCACATTCAATTCTTTTAGCTCTGTGTGACCTGCTATGGAAGAACCCTCTGTAGTTCCAGAAGCTGCTTAGGCACCACAAATTCAGTTTGATTTAAAGCTTCACGTGGCGGGCAGCCACAGCCTCTGCCAGGCACGGGGCAGAAAGCTGATCCTGTTCCTCCCAACCAAGACTTTCCTTCTTCGTTTCTAATGCAGTTTCCAAAAACAGCTCTTCACAGGCTGCAGAAAGAATCTGGAGAGAGGATTTGAAAAATGATCCTTGGTCCATCTATTAATATATATGAGGTGTCTTAATTATCAGCTCTTGAAAAATCTAGAGGTGACTTGTTTTCTGTAATTAAAGAGCAGGTTGGTGTTTAAGTCTATAAATCACTCTGCAATCATAATTTCCTAGCAAATATTGATATATAACAATCCATCAAGGAGTCCTCGCCAATCCCTAATAAGTGCCTAGCTCCAGACTAGCTATCTGGTGTAAAAGAAATATAAACATTAAAATGCCTGGTCCCTGCTCTCATTAAGTTTTAAAGTTTACATGAGGAGACGAGAGCTACGCAGTCGAAAAAAAATTACAGAAAGAATGAGGTAAAGCAGGGTGGTACAGTCATGTTTACAACAGGATTTCAAAGAAGGGAGAAACTATTATTGAATAAATTACCTAGAAAAAGGCTTGAGAAAACTCTGGCTAGACAAAAAGAAAAAGTGAGAGTTTTCCAGAAGGGAAGATAGGAGCAGGTTTTTGAAGAATGTCTGAAAGAGAGACATTATAGATACTGGTTTCAAAATGAAGAATACAGGTGAGGGAGTCCTGCGATAGACTTCAAATGACCTCAGAAATATTTCATTCCAAGGACTGACATTTGGGAGAGTAAAAACCACATGCATTTTGAATTTATTTTGTAACAGATTTACTGAAGTATAATTGATATACAAAAACTGCAAATATTTAATGTATATAATTTGAAGATGCATCCATGTATACATGTATCCATATCAAACTGAATTTGTGGTGCCTAAGCAGCTTCTGGAACTACAGAGGGTTCATCTATGGCGGGGGGAGTAACCAAAGGGGTCCAAGTATTAACATTTAAGGCAAGTTACATGTAGCAGTGAACACTGGCAAAATAAAGAATAATCAGTTTGGGTGACAGAAAACATTATTTTCAAAAATGTTATTTAATTTTGTCCTATTAAATATTAATACTAGAAAGAGTTTGGAATTGCCCCTTCCATCCTCACAAGAAAAAATCATCAACTCTTCTTAGATCCATCAGATAACTGGCATGCTTGAATGCTAGTGGCAGGTCTTCTGGGCCTGTTGTTAAGCCTCCTGGTCAGACACTCATGTAACCAGGACAACCAACACAGCAGGGACATCCCCTGGTCCCTGAGTGGTGTGCTTGGGCACTGGGGGCCCACTGCCAGGTGGAACAGTAATGTTCTCAGGTTCCCCCAGTGGCGCACACGGGCATAGGCCGTAGTGGTCAGTAATCACTTTAAATGTGAAAAGTCTAAATATATCAATTAAAAGACAGATTGTTCAATACATGAGTGGATTAACAAAATGTGGTATATGTATACCACGGAGTACTATTCGGCTTTAAGAAACAATGATGATACGGCACCTCTTATATTTTCCTGGATACAGCTGGAACCCATTCTACTAAGTGAAGTATCTCAAGAATGGAAAAACAAGCACCACATGTACTCACCAGCAAATTGGTATTAACGGATCAACACCTAAGTGCACATATAGGAATAACATTTGTCGGGTGTCGGGCGAGTGGGAGGGAGGAGGAGGGGATGGGTATATACAAACATAATGAGTGAGAAGTACAACATTTGGGGGATGGTCATGCTTGAGGCTCTGCCTCGAGGGGGGAGGGGGGCAAGGGCAATATACATAACTGTAATATTTGTACCCCCATAATATGCTGAAATTTAAAAAAAAGACAAAAAAAGACAGATTGTTGAAGTGGTTTTAAAAAAACAAGGTCCAAGTGTATGTTGTCTATAAGGAACTCACTTTAAATATAAAAGCAGAGATGGATTAAAAGTCAAAGATGGAGATAGATATACCTTATTAATAATAATTAAAGAAAGCTGGAGTAGCTATATACAGTAGTCCCTCTCCCCTTATTCACAGGGAACACATTCCAAGACCTCCACTGGATGCTTGAAACCATGAATAGTACCAAACCCTATATATACTGGGATTTTGTCTATATATACATACCTATAATGAAGTTTAATTTATATATTAGGTATAGTATGACCTTAGCAACCATAACTAGTAATAAAATAGAACAATTATAACAATATACTATAGTAAAAGTTATGTGAATGTGGTCAATCTCTCTCTCTCTCTCTCTCTCAAAATATCTTATTGTGCTATACTCACCTTCTTCTTCTTGTGATGATGTGAGATGATAACCAAGATGGCTACTAAAACCAGTGGGTGGGTAGCATATACAGCATGAATAGACTGGACAAAGGGATGATTCACATCTCAGGTGGAACATAATGGCATGATGCAAGATTTCATCATGCTACACAGAATGGCTTATAATTTAAAACCTATGAATCTTTAATTTCTAGAATTTTCCATTTAATATCTTGGGACTATAATTATAATTGACTGGTAAATGTAGAAATCAAAATCACAAAGAAGAGAGGATTAATTTAAGACAAAGGAGATTCCAGAACAAGGAAAATTATGAGGGATAAAGAGGGGCATTTCCTGATAAAGGAATTAATTCTTAAAGAATACATAACAACCCCTAATATGTGTGTGTTTAATAGAGCATCAAAATATGTGAGGCAAAAATGATAGAACTACAAAGAGAAATAGATGAACTCACTAATAGACATCAACACTCTATCAGTAATGGACAGATTCAGCAGACAGAAAACCAGTAGGGATATTCTTATTTTATTTTGCTGTTGCTATAACAGAATACCTCGGACTGGGTAATTTATGAAGAAAAGAAATTTATTTCTTATAGTTCTGGAAGCTAGGAAGTCCAAGGTCAAGGGACCCACATCTGGTGAGGGACTTCTTGCTGTGTCATCCATGGTGAAGGGGCAAGAGTGTGTGTGAGAGAGAACAAGAAATCAAGCAAGAGAGGGCTGAACTTTTATAACAAACCCACTCTCATGATAACTAACTCATTCCTATGATAATGACATCAATCCAGTCATGAGGACAAAGCTCTCATGACCTAATTCCCTATTAAAAGTCCCACCCCTCAACACAGTTGCATTGGGGATTAACTTTCCAACACATGAACTGTAAGGGATCCCATTCAAACCGAGCATATATAGTTAAACTGACCAGCATAATCAATCAAGAGGATCTAGTTGACATTTATAAAATACTTCATCTAACAACAGCAGAATACACATTCCTCTAAAGCTCACATGGAACATTCACCAAAACAGACCACACTATGCACCATAAAACATACTTTAACAAATTTAAAGAATAAAAGTCATAGAAAGTAAGCTCTCAGACCATAATAGAATTGAGCAAAAAATCAATAACAGAAAGATAGCTGTAAAATTCCAAATTATTTGAAATTCTGAATAACATATAGATCAAAGAAGAAGTCTTAAGTAAAATTTAAATATATTTGGAAATAAATTAAAATGAAAATATAGCTTCTCAAAATTTGTTCTATGCAGCAAAAGCAGTGCTTAAAGGGAAGTATATAGCAGCAAATGCATATATTAGAAAAGAAGAAAGATCTAAAATCAATAAGGTAAGCATCTACCTTAGGAAATTATAAAAAATGAAACAAATTTAATCCAAAGTAAGCAGAAGAAATTATAAAAATCAGAGCAGAAATCAATGAAATTAAAAATAGGAAAACAATAGAAAAAAGTCAACCGGATGCAAAGCTAGTTCTTTGAAAAAATAATCAATAAGATTGATGAACCTCTAGTCAGAGTCAAGGAAAAACAAGAAATGGCACTAACTAATAAATTACAAAATTCAGAAATGAAAAGAGGGTTCATAACTGTTGATGCCATGGATATTAAAGGATAATAAAGGAATATTATAAACTGGTAAGTCCACAAAATAGAAAATTTAGATAAAATTCTTTGAAGACACAATCTACCAAAACTCACACAAGGAGAATTACATACTTGAATAGGCCAATATCTATTAATAAAATTGAATCAATAATTAATAACCTTTCAAAACAGAAAGCACCAGGCTTGGATGGGTTTAGAACATTTCACAAACATTTAAAGAAAATATAATATCAATTTTCTACCAAGTCTTCCAGAAAGTAGAAACAGGAGTACTTCCTAACTCATTCTTTAAAGCCAGCATTACCCTAATAACAAAACAAAGATATTTCAACAAAGGAAAACTGCCGACTAATATCTCTCATACACATAGATGTAAAAGTCCTCAATAAAGTATTAGTAAATCAAATCTAGCAGCATATTAAAAGAATCACACAAAATGACCAAGTAGGATTTATCCCCTTTTGTTATGCAAGGCTGGTTCAACATTTGAAAATAAAGTAATATAATTCATCCTACCAACAGGCTAAAGAAAAAAAATAACATCATCTCCATAGATGCTGAAAAAGCATTTGACAAAACCCAACACCCAACTCATGATAAAAACTTTCAGCAAAATAGGAATAGAGGGCAACTTACTCAACTTGATGAAGAACATCTACAAAAGACCTATAGCTAACATTATACTTCATGGTGAGAAACTAAATGCTTTCCCTCTAAGATTGGGAACAAAACAAAGCTGTTCCCCCTCTCTCAATATTCTTCCTTACATCCTACTGGAAGTCTTAATGTAATAAAACAAGACAATGAAATAAAAGATATACAAATTCATAAGAAAGTATTAAAACTTTGTTCACAGATGACATGATTGTCTATCTAGAAAATCCCAAAGTATTAGTGAATACTTCCTGGAACTAATAAGCGATTACAGCAAGGTTGCAGGATATAAGGTTAGTATAAGATAGTCAATTGCTTTCCTATATACAAGCTATGAGCAATTGGAATTTGAGAGTAAAAATACATCACTATTTATGTTAGCACCAAAAATTGAAATACTTAGGTATAAGTTAACAAAATATGTACAAGACCTATGAGGAAAACTGTAAAACTTTGATGGAAGAAATCAGAAATTAAATAAGTGGATAGATATTTCATATTCATGGATGGCAAGACTTAATATTATTCAGATGTCAGTTTTCCCCACCATTAGCTATAGATTTAGCATAATCCCAATAAAAAATCCAAGAAATTATTTTACAAATATAGATAAACTGATTGTAAATCTTATAAGGAAAGGAAAAATACCCTGAATAACTAACACAACATTAAAGAAGAACAAAGTCAGAGGAATGACACTATTTGAGTTCAAGACTTATTATAAAGCTACATTAATTAAGACTGTGGTATTTGTAAAATAACAGACAAATACATCAATGGAACAAGACAGACAGCCCAGAAATAGACCCACATATAGTGAACCCAAACACAGTGAATGGATCTTTGACAAAGGAGCAGCAAAGGCAGTTCAGTGGAGAAATGACAGTCTTTTCAACAAATGGTGCTAGAAGAACTTTTCCATCTGTGAAAAAATGTGAATCTAGATACAGACCTTATAGTTTCACAATAATTAACTCAAAATAAATCATAGACTTAAATGTAAAGCACAAAACTATAAAAGTTCTAGAAGATAATATAAATGACCTTGAGTTTGGTAATAAATTTTTAGATACATCAGCAAAGTTGCAGTCCATGAAAGAAAACAATTGATAAGTCAGACTTCATTAAAATTAAAAACATCTGTTCTGTGAAAGATAGTTAAGAGAATGAACAGACAAGCCACAAAGTAGGAGAAAATATGGGCAAAACAGCTGTTAAAGAACTTGTATATGGAATCTACAAAGTCCTCTTAAAATTCAACAATAAGAAAACTAACAACCCAATTAAAAAATGAGCAAAAGGTCTGAACAGATACCTCACCAAAGAAGATATACAGATAGGAAATAAGCATCCGAATATATGGTCAACATCATACATCATTAGGAAATTTTAAATTAAGACAATGACATACAACACATACCTATTAAAATGATTAAAATCCAATATACTGACAACACCAAATGTTGGCAAGGATGTAGAGCTAAACATTGTCTTATCATGTGATCCATCAATCATATTTTTATATCTATACAAAAACCTGCATGCAAGTGTTTATAGCAGCTTTATTCAAAATTAACAAAACTTGGAAGCAACCAAGATATGATTCAACAGGTGAATGCATAAACCACTGTGGTACATTCAGACACTAAAACATTATTTATTGATAAAAAGAAATGAGCTATCAAGCCACAAAAAAACATGGAGGAACCTTCAATGCATATTAATTTGTGAAAGAAGCCAGTTTGAAAGGCTGCATGAGTCCAACCCTATGACATTCAGGAAAAGGCAAAACTATAGAGATCATAAAAAGATCATTGGTTACCAGGGGTTTTGGAGGAGGGAGGTAGGCATGAATAGTCAGAGCACAGGGGGTTTTAGGAAAGTGAAGCTACTATGTATATACTATAACAGTGGATCCATGATACTATGCATTCATCAAAAACACATAGAACTGTGTAACATAAAGAATGATCCCTAAACTATGGACTTTACTAATAATTCATCAATAGTGTTTCATTAATTATAACAAATGTACCACACTAATGCAAGACATTAATAATAGGGGAAATTGAGAGGGGGCAAAGGGTTATATGTAGCTCTCTGTACCTTCTGCACAACTCTTTTTTTTATTCTGGTAAAAAAAAAAATCCCGTAACAAAAATTTACCCTTTTATCTGCTCAGTTTTTTGTAACTCTAAAACTGCTATGAAAAAGAAAGATTATTAAATGAAAAAAAGAAATCTCCTTTGTGTTTTGAAAAGAAGCTACTTGTTTAGGGTATGCCTGAGCCTTCATTTTTGTATTATCAGCAACTAGCACAGTATTGGTGGCACCACAAAAACTCAATAAAAGGCATTGAATAAATGAATGCAATTTAAAAAAATAATAATATTACAAAAAAGACATGGAAGAACCTTAAATACATATTACTAGGTGAAACAAGCCAAACTGAAAAGGCTACATTCTTTACGATTCCAACGATACGACATTCTGGAAAAGGCAAAATTTTGGAATCAGTAAAAAGATCAGTAGTTGTCAGGGGTTTTGGGGGAGGGAGAGATGAATAGGTGAAGCACAGAGGATTTTCAGGGCACTGAAACTATTCTGTATGATACTATAATGATAGATAACATGTCATTATACATTTGTCAAAACCCATAGAATGTACAAGACCAGGAGTGAACTCTAATGTAAACTACAGACTTTAGGTGATAAGGATGTGTCAATGTATGTTCATTGATTGTAACAAATGTACCACTGCGGTTCTTGACATAGATGATGGGGGAGGAGATGTGGGGGGTGGGGAGGGTAGGGCATATGGGAACTCTGTACTTTCCACTTAATTTTGCTGTGAACCTAAATCTGCTCTCAAAATTAAAGTGTGTGTAATGCTAGAAAGACACTATATTAATGCAATTTAGTACAATTCAATGCCATTAAACAGATGTTTTAAAAGCTCTACGTGCTGAGTGTTGTGGTGAGCTGGGATGTATTAATCAAACCAATATTGTCTCATACTTATTTCGTATTACCTCTCCTTATTGACTTCCTCTAATAAAATTTAACTATGGAGAAAGTAAAAAAGGAAATATTTTATTAGCAGGGAAATTCCAAACTACTTTCCAGTTTTTTTCCAAGGGCTATTATACTCTTACTTGTTTATAAAGATGCTGAACTGCCCCCAGAGAGCCCACAGTTCGTACTCTTCAGGGCCTGCCCGTATCACCAACATCACTATTACCACTACTGCTAATCATCGTCATCATCAGAAAGTATTTACTAGTAAGCAAAATATGTTCTGATAGACACTGTACTAATCTTTGCACGTAGGTGCTTCCTGCTCTCCCAAAGATCATAAACTGAAAAAAGCAATGCCAAAGGGAATGATAACATAGTATTCAGATAAAGAGCACAGATGCAATGAAATCTTGGTTAATGGAATTGTTTCAGGGATAGAAATTTTGGCTAGCTGAATTTTCTGTTCACATGAAGTTTAAATAGAAAATCCTGTTGGCTTCTTCTTTTTTTTTTTCTTT
>VBSM01003151.1:2350542-2392725 GCA_008086735.1 Cheirogaleus medius | reverse complement strand
CAGCCTCCCAGAGTGCTAGGATTACAGGTGTGAGCCACCACGCCCAGCCCTGTTGGTTTCTTAATTGAGGTAAATAATTTTAAAATGTCTAAGTTCAATTTCCACTCATTGTAAATGGTCCCTTGAACTAAACTGAGTTCTCCTTTGATGTCTAGGTATCTTGCAGAGTCTCTGGGATGTTATCCTGAGTATGAGTAATAATTGTCCAGGAATGATGATTGAGAATATGAAGGACAGGAGGTATGTTTTAAAAAAAAACAAAACTTTTAATTAAATAAATTCTCTCTTTTGGTGTTATTTGCTTTTTTTCCGATTAAAGCCTTATTAGTTAAAGACCAGCATCGAGCCTATAGTCTGACAAAATCAGGTTTATTGACACAATGCATCGAGGGAGGAGTACTCCAGAGGAACTATGTATTGATCTTTGAGTGAAGGAAGGAAGAATCCTTGTAACATTTAGGTTTCCACTGAAAGATTCTGAGGAGGGTTTAGGGATAAATCCCAGCTTGGTTGCAGTTTCTGAGGCACACTAAAGAGAAGTGGGAATTAATTAGGGGATGGGTACTGGCATGAGGCAAGAGTGGCTTAGCAATTGGGTATCCCCAGTAATAAAGGCAAGTAGCAAAACAGGTCTGGGGCATCACTGGGAAGAAAGCAGTAGTCACTAAAAGGAGGTGGGGGTCGTTATGGCATTTTACAACTGCTGCGTGACCTTGGGAGAAACAGTGTTTTCTGTTAACTTTGCAGCTGGCTTTATCTGTCCGTCCTCCCTGCCTGATTAATGGCAGGGCTGCTTATTCTCATTCCATACTGATTTTCACCCTTTCGGTCCCAGGAAGGTTTTGACTTTTTACAGCCAAAATGTGGAATACAACAAAACATTCTGACAATTGAAGAGTCTTGCTAGCTGTGTTTTGATGAATCTAGCCCCACAGGAACTGTGAACTGCTCAAGGGCAGCTCTTCTTCAGTCTCTAAACCTCAGTTTCTTAATTTGAAAAATAAAGCTAATACTATTTATCTCAGATGGTTATCATGGGAATCCAATGCGATTTAAGATGCCAAAATGCTTTTGCAATCTGTGGTGTACTATAACAACACGAAGTAAATTATTATTACTATTATTATTATTTACTAATTATAGGTTCTTGTCTAGAGCAATTTATAACCCAAGATAACATAGTTGAGACTTGGCATCTAGAGGCCGCTCAGTAAATGAAGAGAGATAAAAAATATGTTTAGGTGGCTTTTAAATATTTTATGCATAGGTCAAGGCTTAGACCAGCCCTAAAACCACTCCTTCAAAAATGATAAGTCACATAACTGGCAATTAAGGCTGGCTCAAGCTAAAAACTATGCTGCTTATGAAGTTTATCTTTTCCGTGGAAACTTCCTCATGACTTACAAAATCTACATGCACATACAGGTGGGATGAGATTTGAAACTTATTTAAATGACAGGGGAAATAATTGAGCAGTGTTCCTTCTTCCCAGGCATGGGCTGAGGAGAGAAAGGAAGAGATTTTCTTTTGAAGCTCAACTTTGGGTATTCCAAGGACATATAGAGTGCTTCAAAACATGGAAAACATGTGTGGGAAGTTGCCAAAATATATCTCATCATTTTGCCTAGGGCTGCCTGGGACTCCAGTTATTTTTTCTATACTTTTGGGACAAACTACCTATTCACAGCTCAATATTGTATTTTTAAAAGGGTGGGTTATTTATTAATAGGTTATTTGGTCCTTAAGATAGACTCACTTTATTTCAAGAATAAAACTTTTTCAGACCTATATCACGTTCCCTCTTTTGTTAGAGCATTTCACTCATTCAAGAAGAGATAGTAAGGTAGAGAGAACAGAAGACCAGAAAGTGGTGAAAAACAGGGGAATGAAGAAACCAAAACTAAAACAAACACAGCCCATATTCAACTTGCAGCCTTTCAGAAATTAAATGTAAATAAAATTATTTGCATTTTAAAGAGGTTTCCTGAAAAATCTTAACATGCATTCAATAAGTTTTCAGGTCAAGAATTATTAAAGATCTGGTAAACTGTTTTATAGTATTGCCTGAGGCAGAAAACATTTAGTATTGATAGGGCAATTTGTAAACTGAGATTTATAATCCCAAATTACTTTCCATTGGGATGAAGCAATTGTCTTGAAATTCATGCAGTCTTTTTTGACAAACAGATGAAATTAACAACCCTGCAGGCAATCTTAAAGACGATAATTTCTTGTTTAATAGGACTGGTTCAGTTTTTCAGACTTTTTTATTAGCACTATAGAATACATACCTCACTAGCAAATTCTTTTTTAAAATCCTCAAGCCTCTTGTAAAATTAATTAAAAGGAAGTTCTACAGAAGTGTGAAACTGGGGTGGCCTTCCTAAAATCCTCACCCCCAAAGGCTACTCCTTTGCACGCACTCTCTGATCCCACTTTGTAAGTGGTTCCCATTAAGCTTTAACAGAAGGACAGAAATTAGGAGGTCTTCTCTTAATGATTCCCACTGGGTTTCCCCTAAATAATTATTTAACTTCTCTGAATAGACATGATAGAGCTTGCAGAGAGCAGTTTGTTGGAATGACTTTATAATGGTAGAAAAAATAACCAAGCTTGCACAATTACAGCTTATGCTACTGTACACATTAAATTCGCTTACCATCTCTACAAATGACAACTTCTGGAGTCAGTGAAAGGGTTGTGGTGCAGTTGTGTGGGACAGGCTGGCAGTTATGAATGGCTACTACATTGAGGTTCAGATTTCCTTGGGGTTCAGTCTCTAAGCCCCATCAGAGGGACAAGAGGGCTATGCCAATCTCTGCTTAAAGGGAGATAAAAGGCAATCTATATTCCAAAAGTGGAGTCTAAGTACTTTTGCAATGAGTTACAAATTGGGAGAGGCTGGGGACAACAGTGGTGAAAGTGACCCAGAGAGCAAACGAATGAGAACTCCAAAACCTTAGCCAGGATTTGATCTAATATACTAGCTAAACTGCAGAAGAACTGCTGAATATAGAAGTTGCTATTACTGAAGTCTGAGTGACATTATCTCATCAAGCCCTTAGTAACTATCCAAACCTTTGTATTAAGTAACTTTTTTAAAGTCCTCTATTCCTCTTTGGCAATGCTCAGAGATAAAAAGTTGTGGCACATACTTCTAGGATCAAGCTGCTGCCCAGAAATTGAGAACCTACCAGAGGAGCCAGCCTTCTTGCTAGATCCAGTGCCTCTGGAGAAGCGTCTCCACAAGTCAACTCTCTGACAGCTACTTATTTACCTCCCTATTTCTTAGATATACTTGGCAGTGCAATTCTGAAATGTACATGCAACAAAAGAGCTATGATTCAATTAAAATATGAGCCCCAAACAATACCTTTGATATGGTCTAAATGTTGGTGTCCCCTTCAAATTCATATTTTGGCACCTAATACCCAATGCAATCAATGGTATTAAGAGGTGGGGCCCTTGGGAAGTAATTAAGTCATGAAGGCTTATGAATGCAGTTAGTACCCTCATAAAAGAGGCTTGAATGAGCTCTCTTGCCCCTTCTCCCATGTGAGGACACATAGAAGGCCTCATCTATGAGAAACAGGCCCTCAGCAGACACTACATCTGCTGGTGCCTTCAGTTTGGACTTCACAGCCTCCAGAACTGTGAGCAATAAATTTCTGTTGTTTATAAATTACCCATGCTAAGGTATTTTGTTATAGTTGCCTGAACAGACTAAGATAACCCCGAAGGACAGCCATGAGTCCAGAAGTAAATTTTGTTTCTAGAACTATCTTTGAGAAGAATCCCCTAATCAAAATCCTCAGTGTTTTGCCATCAGAAATGTTCCCTTTGGAGAAAATGTATGGGCTAGGAAAGAATCTAAATCTTCTCTTGGTTCACCTAATAGTATGATTAACAATGCTTTTGTATTAAACTGCTGGATTTGTTCTAATATGCCATGCTGTGTAAAACGTTGTATGCTTTGTTTCAAGGACATTGGCTTTGGAGGACAGGATCTAGTAATTAATTCCTGTGTTAGCATAAATGGCTATAAACTGAAGGAATCTGGGAATCCACACAAGCTCCCCAATGGATCACAGATCATACAATACAGTCATGCACCATATGATGACGTTTTAGTCAATGATAGACCGTATATACAATGATGGTCCCATAAGATTATAATGGTGATGAAAAATTCCTTTTCTATATTTAGGTATGTTTAGATACACAAATATTTATCATTGTGTTACATTGTGTTACAATGGCCTATGGTATTCAGTACGGTAACATCTCATATGGGTTTGTAGGCTAGGAGCAGTAGGCTATACCATATAGCCTACATGTGTACTAGGCTATATTCTAGGTTTGTATAAGTACACTCCATGATGTTTATACCATGACCAAATAGCGTAATGATGCATTTCTCAGAACATAGCAACTCATGACCATATTACAAAATGGGCGACTCTGTGTTTATGTTGGCCAGGAATTTCTGCCTTTTCGTTTGCACTTCTCTGAATGCCTCTAGTTAGCTAGTGGGATTTTGTGAAATACTCAAGATAAATTCCCTGTAACTTTCCTCCACTGCACATATAGTTATATATACCTTTTTACTGGGGATATGGGGAAGGTGGAGAAAAATGATGTAACCAAATCAATTAAGCAATGGCATTTTGCCAGTCCTGAAAGGCTGACTTCCTATAGCACTTACTAACTGGTTGACTCATTTGGCACCTAATATAGTGGCTAGTTCAGGATTTATCTGTTTCACATATGTATGTTTTGTCTCCCACCAACTCTAATCATTTGCTGCTAGAGAGTGCCTCTAAAACAGTGCCTCATTTTTCTTTTGTAAAATGGTATAACTACTTTGGAATACAGTTAGGTAGATTCTGGAAAAGTTAAATAATCTCCGAGGGAAAAAAAGGACAATAGGCAAAAACTAAAAAAATCTGAATAAAGAAACGCCTTTAGTTAGTAATAATGTATTAATTTTGATTCATTAATTATTACAAATGTCACCCCCTATCACTCCATTCCTGCCCACCAGCCCTCACCATAGGAACTTAATTAAGATGTTGATAGCAGAAACTGGGTGCAGGGTATATAAGAACTCTCTATATCGTCTTCACAATTTTTATGTAAATCAAAAATTAGTCTAAAAATAAAGTTTGTTTAAAAAAGATTTAAAGCTTTTGTAAAAAAAACAAACTGAAAAAATTAAATGTATGCCTACTATAAAATTCAGCCACTCCATGTCTAGGTATTTAGCCAAGAAAATAGGAAATACATGTGAATACCAAGACGTACATATGAATGTTCATCGCAGCTTTATTTGTAATAGTCCCAAACTGGAAACAACACAAACGTTAATTCAAAAGTGAATGAATAAGAAAATAGTTGTATATTCATATACTACTCAACAATAAAACAGGAATAAACTATTGATACATAAAGCAAGAGGGATAAATCTCAAAATAATTGTAAGTGAAATATTCTAGAGAAAAACAAGCATCTACTGTATGATTTTGTTTAAATAAACCTCTAGAAAATGTAGACTGATTTATAGTGACAGGAAGATCAGCACTGTGGGAGAAGGGCAGGAGGGAGGGATTTCAAAGGAGCACTAGGAAATGTAGGGATGATTAATATGTTATCTGCATTATGGTCATGGTTTCACAGGGATATACATATATAACTCAGGACTTAATGATTGAACGCTTTAAATTGTGTGGTTTATTGTATGTCAATTATACACCAATAAAGCCATTTATTTTTAAAAATCTACTCAGACATATACAGGAAAAGGGAGATCTTATGCTCATGTAATTACTACCCTTGATCATAAAACATACCTCTGAGCTTTTTGGTAGTAGATATTCTGCTACTAACTATGTACTAGTGTACCTATCACTTGCCCTTTTGGGGACAAATTTCTTGTTCTGAGAAAGGAAGACTTTTAAGGTCTTTTATAGGCAGATACATTGATAATAATCTTAAACATGTTATCTTATAAAAAAATTTAGAAGAAATTCAGTTGCATTATTTTCAAATAAATCTTAACTTGAAGTTGCCTAATAAAGTGTTACTAATTAGGGACCTTAAAGTTCAAATGGGAATTAATACTTGAGAATTATTTGTAGTATATTACTTTTTTTGGAAAATCTGCTCTGCTGTGTACCAGGCAATCAATGAGAAGGATTTTGAAAATATAAAAACCAGCTTTATTGAGAGATATAATTCACATGCCATATAATTCATCCATTGGAAGTGTACAATTCATTGCTTTCTAGGATATTCACAGGTTATGTGCAACCATCACCATGGTCAATTTTATAACATTTTTATCACCTCAAAAAGAA
Source organism: Cheirogaleus medius (assembly GCA_008086735.1). Classification (NCBI taxonomy): domain Eukaryota; kingdom Metazoa; phylum Chordata; class Mammalia; order Primates; family Cheirogaleidae; genus Cheirogaleus; species Cheirogaleus medius. Next base: position 2,386,369 of record VBSM01003151.1, on the reverse strand, counting down.
GCTACAGCCTGCTTAATGGGTACAGACTTTCCTTTTGGAGTGATGAAAATGTTTTGGAACTAGATAGTGGTGGTGGTTGCACAATATTGTGCTAAATGCCACTCAATTGTATACTTTAAAATGGTGCATTTTATGTTATGTTGTATTTTACCACACATGAAAAATACACCCATATACTTTAGCTATAACCCCCTATTACTCCATTCCTTCCCACTAGCCCTAAGCAACCAGTAATCTACTTCCTGTTTGTGTATATTTGCTTAATATGAACATTTCATATAAAAGGAATCATATAGTATGTGGTTTTTTTGTCACCGAGAATACTGTTTTTAAGGTTCATCCATATTGTAGGTCAGCACTTCATTCCTTTTTATGGCTAAATAATATTCCATCGTATGAATATACCACATTTTATTTATCCACTCCTCAGTTTTTTGTTTTTTTTTGAGACAGAGTCTCTCTCACTTCGTTGCCCGGGCTAGAGTGCCGTGGCGTCAGCTTAGCTCACAGCAACCTCAAACTCCTGGGCTCAAGCAATCCTTCTGCCTCAGCCTCCCGAGTAGCTGGGACTACAGGCATGCATCACCATGCCCGGCTAATTTTTTCTATATATTTTTAGTTGGCCAATTAATTTCTTTCTATTTTTTAGTAGAGACGGGGTCTGGCTCTTGCTCAGGCTGGTTTTGAACCCCTGACCTTGAGCAATCCTCCCGCCTCGGCATCCTAGAGTGCTAGGATTACAGGCGTGAGCCACCACGCCCGGCCCACTCCTCAGTTAAACATTTAGATTGTTTTCAATTTTTGCCTATTATAAATAATGCTGCTATGAACATTTTTAGACAAGTTTTTGTGTGGATGTATGTTTTGATTTTTTCTGGTTGCATGCCCAGGAGGAGCACTGCTGCACTATATGGTAACTCTATGCTTAACCATTTGAGGAATTGCCAGACTGTTATCCAAAGGGGCTGCACCATTTTACATTCCTACCAGCAGAGCATGAGGTTTTCAATTTCTCCATGTCCTCACCAACACTTGTTATAATCAGACTTTTTTAGTATAACCATCAGGTAAGTATAAATTTGTATCATGTGGTTTTGATTCACATTTCCCTGATGATTAATGATGTCGGGCACCTTTTCATGTATTTGTTGCCTAGAAATACACTCCTATAGTCAATAGTTTGCATAGGCTCTCAGGGGCTTCATGAACTCTCAAAAGTTATGAACCCCTAGAGAAGACTTATTGGGTGGACACATGGAGAGAAATTATCATGAGAGTAATTATAAATTATGTTTAAACATAGTAAATAATATAAGTGTACTTGTTTATTTATACTGTTATATACTCAATAAGAAAACTGAAAATTACACATTTTAATATCAGTTACATTGAAATATTAGATTGATTTCCACTACATGATTCTTAATGGGGGCATCAGGGGGAAGGATCCCATCAAAATGAGGAACATATATTACACATCACCATCTCTGAAACCAAATGGAAACCCCACAAACTGAGTGAGGTAGGAAAGGTTACCTATCTCTTTTTGTATAATGAGAAGGTACTAAATAGAATTAGAAAACCAATAGAATTGATATCTATACACTAGAGAGTTATCTGGGTAACAGGAGAGTGAGAAGAGGTCTAGGCACGTGCTAAACTGAAGGATTAGTCATTTTCAGATTGAGCAGTGGATGCTGGGAAAAATCAACACTATCCGACGTGAGTCAATAGTTATTTTGGCTGAGTACCAGCCTGCTATTGCCACTGAAGCTTTACACTTATGACATGTGAAGGTTGTCTGTTGCCAGGGAATAAATGGACATTTGCCCAGTGATCTGAAAAGTCACCTGCAAAGTTTGGACCTTTCCTGTGATTGGATGGAGTAACTATGGCCTAAACTTGAGAATCTTGAAGAAATTTGCTCAGGCAGTTTTGGGAGGGTCATTATACCCTGAAGACATATCCTTAGAACCAGAGATAAACCTTCTTATGTTAGAAGCTTACGCATTTGCATTTAAGGCAGTCACCCTTGCTCTCTCCACCAGATCAGCTTTTAGAGAATGGAATGATTTGGAGTTGCAATTAAAATCCTGGGCAGAATCCCCTTCAGGATGTTTCATTGCTTAACAGCAAAGACAGCAAAGAAAGATAAGCAATTCAAGGTCTGTACCTTATTTCACCTTCTCTAATGTGACCTGCCAGTTCTTCAATAAATTTCTCCCCTTTCATCCAATAGATCATTGGCCCGGACTCTCCACTGAATCCGAAGAATGCTTTGCAAGGGATGTTCAGAGGCTTACCTGAGAAGGAGAGAAAAAGAAATGAGCAAATGACTCCTGGTTATCACTGGGAGACAGGAAAGGACCATTTAACATCCAAAGGAAAACTCTGAGGTAACCTATTTTTCAACTCTTCCTCCAATCATCTTATCATTGTGCATGAGAAAATTTTAAGTAAGTGATGAGGGCTTCTGGGAAATTTTAAAATTCAAGGCATTATCAAAAACGAGAAAATAAAGATAATCGGTTTTTAGAACTGTTTATTTTTACTGCTTCCCTCTTAGGAACTAATGTGAAAGAATCAAATGAAAAGAATACCTTTTTTTTTTCTTTTTCTTTTTTTGAGACTATTAAGCACTGCTTACTTGGACTTGCCTTTGTAGCTAACATTCATCAAAAGTATAAGTTAATTTTTTTTTGGTGACAAGACATATCATAATAGACTATCCTCTATTATTAAGATTGTACAGGGAAAATTTGTTTATTCTGATTACATATTTTAAGAAAAATTGAATAATACAAAGTATAATGGTTAATTATAGGTATGAACTTAACTGGAGTAAGGGATACCTAGATAGCTGGTAAAGCAATATTTCTCGGTATGTCTGTGAGGGTGTTTCCAAACGAGACTGGCATTTGGATTGGTGAACTGAGTGGGGAAGATCTGCCTCAATGTGGGCAGGCACCACCCAAGTGGCTGCCTCCTCTGGCCCACATGGAACAAAAGGCAGAAGAAAGGTGAATTCTCTCTCTGCCTCGCTCCTTCCCTCCCTTCTTCCCTCCTATTGGCTCTGTCTCTCTGGAGAACTCTAATACACAAACCAAAGGGAAAATGTTTAAATTACAAATATATCTATAAAAAGTTCATGCAGGGGAAACTGTCTTACCATATCGTCTGTATTCTTGTGTCACTCACAGTACTTAAATAATTCTAAGCAGTATTTAAGCACTTTTCATTATGCATCGTTGTGATTGTAACTAAAATTCTGTTTTAATTGTAAATTTCTCACTACCTATATAAGCAACTGGTTCTTGCTGGCATTGATTTAATTTTCTTTTGGCAAAGTAGAGCATTAAGGGAAGAATGGTAGAGAGAATACATCTCAACATTTCCGACACAGGAATCCCCCAATTCATAAATCATATTAGAGCATATTATTTTCTCCATAATATACAATCCTTGCCCTAGCGAAAGCACTAGATAAAGCAATTTCAAAAATATTTTTTCCTTGTGGACTTCACGGTGGACTTGTTCCCATCATTACTCTGAGCCACGGACAAATTCTCCATTTTACACTTTGATCGATCCAAAACTTCCATGTTTTAAGAAGCACTGCTTTCTGAAACCATTTCTCTTTAGTCACCAGAACTAGCAGATGGCTTTCTTTGAAGACCATTTTCACAAACAAACAATTTATATTAAGACAAGCAGAAATTAAAGAAACCCCATAGACATGTGGATGCTGGGCTGACCCCTAATAAGTGACTTGTTGCTAAATAATAGTTTTATCATAGTACAAATGTATACCTCAGCAAAATGACATGTTGCAGACCTTGGGATCATTCCATAATTGTCGAAACCTTCAATGTCAAGATTCTGTCATATATATGTCTGACACAAATCTGAAACAAGCTTATTCATTGTTACTTTGAACGTGTGCTCTGTCACATAGCTGTGTAAAAGTGTCTTATATAGTAGAAAGTGCATTGGACCAAGAGTCAGGAAATTTGGATCCTAGTTTTGGATCTATCATGAACAAGCAAACTGGCCCTTGGCAGATTACCTAACATTCAGTAAAGTGATTTTTCATATATATATATATATATAATGAGGATGGTAATAATATTTGGAAGGCTCACGTAAGATAATGTATGCAAAAGTCCTTGGTGAACTCAAAAGCCCCATCCAAACTTAGCATAGTGTTGTTTTCCTTCTGAGGCTTGATCATCCAAGTAGAAGTCAAATTTGAGGCATAATCTAATGTGGATACTGAAATTGATACGTGTTCATTTTGACTCTGTCAATCTATGTCCTTCTTTTATTTATGAGCTCCTGTGAGGCAATATCCTTCTCATATCAGTGTTCTATAAAGTTTTTCTAAATTCTAGAGTAGGTATGATTCACCCAAGCAGGCCCTGGGTTCTCTAAACCTGAACAGAGAGTTTTTTCCTATGCCTTGCTACCCTTCATTCCCATGAAATTGAAGGTATTAAGGAACATCAAACCAGATGGCAGAAAATTCAGAGATTGTGATAAACATTATTATAAGTGATCCCAGTTGCTAAAACTACCAGGATATACATTTATACATATAAACCTTGGTTGTCATTCCTTTGGGCTATGTTGAAAGAATCTATCAAATAAAATAACTTTTAGTGATTCCTAGTGTGTGTGTGCTCAGACTTGGTTTGATTTTAATGGAGAAAGACAATTATAGCAATGTGTAAAAAGGGGCCTCCATGAGATGGTCTATCAAAAATGACAGCGTCTGCTCTTTTCTTGGCACTACACACAAGGTACTGACTATTGCAGCAATTTCTCCTGGGAGGAATGTTGTTACTCTCCCATCAGACAGGTTCTTGTTAAATAAACACATGAGACAGATATTTCAGCAGTCTAGTTTTTACACATGCTGGATAAATATCCTGAAGCCTTTTGTCAATGGCCAGAAACAGGAAAACCATCCAACCATCATACACGATACTCTGAGAAGAGTCCTAAAATGATCAGCTCTTGTGCCAAATAGTGAGACTCCATGTGTGCCAGGGAGTGGACACCTCCTCTTCTACAAGGCATGAGAGAGATCTCTGCATTGATTGGGCAAATGACCTGAAACATAATCTTTCTAGGCATTTCTAAAATTTGGCTTATGTGCAAACTCCTATCTACCATTTGCATCTGTTTGCTACTGTATAGTTTTGCCTCCAGATATTTTCAAAGTAATCCCTGCATTACTGTATGCCCTATTAGTAGAGATGGCCAACTGACATTTACATCTAAAGTAGGTTGAAGACTATCAAAATAAAAAGAACTTTGTGCCTTGGTGCCTTGGTGCTAGGTAATGAGGTAAGTGAGGCTTCCTGGAAAGTGGCATACATGCAGTGGATTGGCTCTCATTGCCTTAGCATTCCCTCAGTTCCCTTTCTCAGAGAGCTCTGTGATCATCTGCATTGTAAGGAGGTTCCCTAGAGACCCTAAACATCTAGAAATCGCAACAGGCTTAAATTTTTATAGCCATGTATTTGCTGGACATGTGTCTTGAAATGGATAAACTCAGAAAATTAATGTGTTCAGGAGGAGAATCCCTGGGGAGAGAGCTCAAATACCTATGCCCCATTAAGTTTTCTTGTGTTTTAGAGCCCAAAGTTTTCAAAACCAGATGACGTAAATCAAAATATAACGAAGATTGTGATGGTAGTGGTGGTAGTAGGGTTTGTGGGCCTCTGTATGTGTATGTGCATGTGTGTGTGAGAGAGGGTGGGGTTAAGAGAGGAATGGGAGTTGGACAGGAATGGGATCCACATACGATAATTCCCACCATTTCTAAATAAGGAAGATATACATCAGTGGTGTACTGGTAAATATTTAACAACTGGCTTTCTGGAAAAAAGTAAGCATGCAAAAAAAAAAAAGTTAACTAACCTTTTTATAAAAAAAAGTATGCATGTAAATACATAAGTTTATTACAAATTTTACTAATATAAAAGAAGTCACGCAATATATACAGTTTAAAAATAATAACAAAAAACTATTAATTATTGTAAATCCTACATACTCAATTGATTCTTACAGAGTGCTTCCATTTACTTTTGTGAAACCTATGTGTGCAAATAAAACACAAGTGTAGTTCTGATATGAATATTGGTCAATATTTTCTTGAACATTAAAGAGAAAGGTGAAAGTAAAACAATAGATGAATGTCAGAACATCACTCTTGCTTCACTGATATGAATGACTTCTTTTGATGAATTGGATAACAGATTCTGTTTGCATTTCATTTCCATAGCATTGTTCCTAGAAGACTGTTAAAGGAACCTAAAACTGAATCATCTGATGCGAGAGAATTGCAAATAAGGGTGGAAAGATAAAATCTATTTTATTTTGACCACATATCTTAATCTCTTCTATCAGGACTTTCTAAGAATTTTTCAAGGCCAACAATTTGATTTTTAATACTTCTATCTATATCTGACCCCCTACCTTGATGGGCTATGGATTTTCTAAAGGCCACAGATAACCATCAATGTCCTTTTCTTGCCAAACAGTTTTTCTCCCTTCTTTGTTTTTCTCTTTAAACAATTTTCAACCTCTTTTAAAGTCTCTTTTAAATTGTTCTATTATCTCTATTTCTTGGCATGCAATTTTTTTTTTCCATTTGTGTCAGAGGAAGCATCCTTATGGTGATTAATTTTCTTGTGAGGTTTGTAATTTCATTACTGTGTTTTCACCTACAGCAAGGATTGTTTTCTGTCGGAGTCCCAGATACTGAGTGTTGTAGAGGAATTCCCTCAGAGTAGTTCCAATTTTGCGTCTGCCAAGGCCCTACGAGTTTTACTGGTTTGGAACCAGTTTTTCTGTTAATTTCTTAGCTTGGGGGTTTGTGCCACATGTGGATTGTGTGAATTTAAAGTCCACACCCATGCTTGGTCCAGGTTTAGAATTCCAATTTCTCTTACATGTCTCTTTCCACTTATGGCCATGGCTCTAGACCGAATGTCAATTTCCTGGCTGCTTTCCTGGACCAATGAGTGAGTTTTCTAGGCCCCATTTCATATACTTTTAGGCTTTATAAACCATTCAGGTTTCTAGATTTTTTTTTCTGGGAACTCAGTTCTAGCTCCATACTTTACATAGATCCTGAGCTCAAGCCCTTAGACCTCTAAGGTCCACATCTGGTTCTGATATCCCCAGGAACTATTCAACTTTAGTTTATACTCCTTTCTTTGGCTCTTAGTTCCCTATTCTTTCCTAAAGCCCGAGACTTTCCCCTACTTGCTTTCAAGCTGGGACAAGCATGTAAAAATCTTTCTTCCATTTTGACCAGCATTTCTCTGTGGTTAGAATAGGAGATGAACCTTTACCATATCAATTCAGTCTACCATATTGACTAGCTGCCTAAAGTTCCACCACGGAAGTCCATAACTTGTGGATCTTTAGCCTGAATGGTCAAGTTATTTAATAATTTGATTTTCACCATTCTTACCAAGGAGCTAAGCATAGAGTTTCTATTCATGTTACCGCTAACATAAACAGATATTTTCATTTCTTCCGTGGGCTTATACTTCATTTTGGACTTTTGAGATAAGATTAAAAGAGGAATGGATAGTTGTGATGCCAATGTGAAAGCTAGTCACCTTCCTGCTGTGCATTATGTGCTTAAGTTTAAAGCTTCACCTTTCAAAAGGTTTATTACTTCCTTAAGAATAAAATCCACAACTGGGGCACAAATCTTTTATTTGTATCTGTGAGAGTGCCCTGAGCCATATGCTCCAGTCTAATAGGCCAGTGTCAGAACACACGGAACACAGGGGCATGTTACTTTCAGTTGTGAGACATATTTTAAGAAGCTTGTTGCTAATAACACACTGACGTTTCTTAAAAATATACAAAAGAGCCAGGATCATCATTATATTAATGCCACTCTTACACATGTGCATTCCAGTATGCTTTTCCTTGAGTGGGAGGATAAAGGGTAGAGTCATAGCTTGCATATGAAGAATGCTCCATTGCTATGGTTTGAATGTCCCCTCCAAAACTCATGTTGAAATGTAACTGCCAGTGTAACAGTGTTGAGAGTTGGGACCTTTAATGGAGCCCTTATGAATGGAGTAGTGTCGTTACTGTGAGAGGGAGTTAGTTATCACAGGAGTGGGCTCCTGATAAAAGGATGAATTCAGCCCAATTTCCTATCTCTGTTTCACGTGCACACCTTCCACCATGGGATGACCCTCGCCTGATGCCAGCACCATGCTCTTGGACTTCCCAGCTTTCAGAACTGTGATCGAAATCAATCTCTTTTTCTTATAAACTGCCCAGTCTGTGGTGTTCTGCTATAGAAGCAGAAAATGGCCTAAGACAGAAAAATTGGTACTGAGATCGGAATTGTGGCTATAACAAATTCCAGTGAAATTCAGGTGAAACTGTGTAAGTGGCTTTGTAACTGGGTAATGGGCAGAAGCTGAAAGAATTTGAAGGAAAAGGCTAGAAAAAGTCTGCATTAACATGAACAGACCATAAAGAGTAATTCTGGTGTGAATGCAGAAGAAGAGGAGAGCTGTAGGGAAAGTCTGAATCTTTTTGGAGATTACTTAAGGGATCATGACCAGAATGTTGGTAGAAATATGGACAGTAAAGGCCATATTTGAAACTCAGTATTGAAAACAGGAAAATGAGGAACAAGGTATTAGAAACTGAAGTAAAGGCCATTCTTGTTATAAGGTAGCAAAGAACTTGGTAGAACTGTGTCTGTGTTCTAGAACTTATGAAATGCAGAAATTAAGAGAGATGAACTAGGATATCTGTTGGAAGACATACCTAAGCAGCAAAGCATTCAGGCTGCTGCATGGCTACTTTTAATTGTGCACAGTGAGATGTGAGAGCAAAGAGATGACTTAAAGATGGAATTTACAATTAAAAGGGAAGCAGAGTGGAAAAATTTGGAAAATTTGCAGCCAGGCCATGTAAAGAGTGAAAAGGCATCTTTAGAAGAGAATACTAGGGGTGTGGCCAAGTGATCATTTGTTAAAGGGATTAATATGGATAGAAGGAACCAGGTGGGAAAAATACCTCAAAGGCATTTTGGAGATGTTCAAGGCTGCCTCTCCTATCACAGGCTCAGAGCTCCAGGAGGACAGAATGGTTTCAAAAGACAGGCCCAGGGCACCCTCCATGAGCTTATTGCCCAAGGCCACCTCAGGACTCTGCTCCCTGTATTGTAGTGAGATACCCCTCAGCTGCCCTAGCCATGGCCAAAGCAGGCCCAGGTGCAGCTCAACCTGCCACTCTGGAAGGTATATGTGATAGATCATGGTGTTGTCCCCTTACTGTTATGTCTGTAGGCTTGCATAATACAAGAGCTATGTGGGCATGGCTACCTCTACCTAGATTTCAAAGGATGTCGCTCATAGCCTGGGATCCCAGGCTGAAACCTGCAAAAGAGGCAGAGCTGCCACAAAGAGTTCCCACTAGGACAATGCCTAGTCAGGAGTTGGGCTATAGGAGTTAGGTCATCTCAGAGACCCCACAACTGTAGGGCCATCAGCATATAACACTCACCTGGAAAAGCTACAGGCCCAAGACTCCAACCTGTGAGAATTGCTGCATGGGCTGAGATCAGCAAAGCCATAGAAGTGGGGCTGTCCAAGGCTTTGGGGGCCCAACTCCCCAGTGTGCCCAGGAAGTGGGACATGGAGTCAAAGGAAATTATTCTCCAGCTTTAAGATTTAATGATGTTTGCCCTGTCGGGTTTTGGACTTACTTGAGAGCAATTACTCCATTCTTCTTGTCCATTTCTCCCTTTTGGAATGGGAATATCTATCCTATGTCTGTCCCACCATTGCATTTTGGAAGTAGATAACTTGTTTTGATTTTGTAGGCTCATAGCTAGAGGAATTTGCCCTAGGACAAATCATGCCTTGAGTCACACCCATACCTGGTTTAGATGAGACTTTAGTCTTTGGATCTTTGAATTGATGTAGGAATGATTTAAGACTTTGGGTTGGGGCAAAATGAACATATTTTGCCTTATGAGAAGGATACAAGTTTCAGGGAGCCAGGGGCTGAATGCTATGGTTTGAATGTCCCCTCCAAAACTCATGTTGAAATGTAATTGCCAATGTAATTGTGTTGAGAGGCAAAGTAAAACTCAATGGAAATTAAGCAGGTGGGGGTGGAGGGAGGAGGGGTTGGGTAAATTCACACCTAATGGGTACAATGCACACCATCTGGGTGATGGGCACACTTATGACTCAAACTGTACAAAAGAAATACATGTAACTAAAATGTTTGTACCCCTGTAATATTCTGAAAAAAAAATAGAGAAGTAGGATCTTTAAGAGGTGATTAGGTCATGAGGGCTCTGCCCTCATGAACAAATAATTATCATTATCATGGGAGTTAATTATCTTGAGAGTGGGCTCCTGATAAAAGGATGAGTTCAACCAAGTTTCCTCTCTCTGCCTCCACATGCATGTTCTTGCCATTGATGCCTTTCACCACAGGATGACCCTCTACAGATGTTGATGCCATGCTCTTGAACTTCTCAGCCTGCAAAACCATGAGCCAGATAAATCTCTATTCTTTATAAATTGCCCAGTCTCTAGTGTTCTGTTACAGGAGCAGAAAATGGACTAAGACACTCATTAAGTTTTTCTTACAATGCATGTCATTTGTCCAGTATGTTAAGAAGGAAAAAGCTGAGAACCAATGATCCATGGGTGTGGCTTGCCTGAAAGGGACAGAAATACATAGTCTCTCATTTGGAAAATATATATAACAAAATAGCTCAGTGTGATTTTTATCACAAAGTAGCTGATCATTCCTTACACTGACCCTTCCTATCAGTCATCTAATACGTCAAGTACCCACCTACAGCCAAAGCTGTACTGGTAAAAATACCAGGGTCCTTGCTTTCTTCGAGATTACATTCTCAAGTAAACTGAATAGATCATTAAGATTTAGGAACAAGCTTAGACAGAAATTAACTGACTTTTCTGAGGTCAGATTATGAGCCAGATTCAATGCTGAAAAAAGAATTCATGTCTTCCAATACGTAGTACAGTGTTCACTCTACTAGCGATAATGTTGCCTTTCCATTTCTATACCTTGGGAACCGTCACAGAGGTAAATTCTAAATTATAGTTGAGAGCAAGCTATTATGAAGCAAAAGGAAGGAAGAAAGAATGTATTTCTTCCTGTAAGATATAAAGGGAGATGAAAAGTTGATGAGGCAGAGAGATATGAGCTAGGTGTCCCAGATGGTAGGGACTATGGAAATGTAGGGTTTTGTACCCAGAAAACAGTAAGACTGTGAGAGAAGAAAGTGGGTGCTCAAGCTAATTGATCAGGGAAGGAAGAAGACTGGGAGAAAATACTTGAGTAACCTTAGACTAGAATAATAATTTGGGAGAGAGAAAGAGAGAGACAGATTAAGAGAGAGACTAAGACCCTTAAACTTTCTCCTGTTTCTTGTTTCACAATGTATGTGAAGTCAGGAAATGTTTTGGGGGGGATGGTGGGGAACATGCCCATAGCTATTTGCCTGTGCAGAAGGGAAGTAGCACAGCAGCAGCCTTCAAAGTAAGATGACACACAGCACTGTTTTTTTTTTTGAAATAAAATAATATCTAATGACATGAAAATTATATGACATTTAGATTTCTACACAGCACTGTTTTATGGTTAAAAGTGTAAGTTATAGGTTTGTTTTGGTCTACAATTGGCTCAAAGGGATAAATGGTGCAATGTACACTGGAGGATGAACTGTTTAGTTATAAGACTTACCTAGCTGTGTCACCAAGTAGGTTCAGTCCCAATAGAAGTGTCTGTTACTGAGTTTTTAAAAGAGGAAATGAACAAAAGCCCCTCTGTGACTACACATAATGCCCATAAACATGACTTACTTTTCCCTCTTTCATCCTATTAGGACAAGGATTGGTTGGCTTGGTGTCTGAAGATCCTAGTTTTCTCAGTCATATCTCCCATTTAAGATCACTGGGTGTAGGCAAGGCAGAAACGAAACATGTCATGGAAACAGTGTGTTGCTGGGGTCAGGACACCAAAATTATAGCCCCAGCCTTTCCACTACATCACTGTGACTTTTTGTTTTTGACAAGTCCGTTCCCCTAATGAGCCTCCATTTCTTCTTCTAAAAACTGATAGGGTCAACTGAGAGAATCTCTAAGGAACTGTACATATTTCATGTTCTTGTATTTTAAGTAGTTGGCCTAGCATAGCAAGCATTAGGATTTTCCAGGTGGGAGGTATTGCTTCACTTTGAGTCCTAGCTTTCAAATCTAGGAGTCATTAATTAGTTCTTTTTGCAAAAAAAATGGATGTGAATGTCTCTGCCTTGGGTAGGTTTTAGCTTTAGCTCCAAGGTCCCTAGGTCATGGTGTGTTATGTCTGAATCAACTAGCCTACTGTTCCTGGAGTCCCGGTTCCTGTGCATCCCCTAACCTCTGATGGTTTACTTTAGAATGTATTTTCTTCCTATGAATCGTATCATGCCTTAAACCCTAGTTCCTATCTACCCTACTGACTCCAGGCTGCTTCTATTGGCTCTGCTGATCTTGGCTTATGACCCTGCTTTCCTTGACCCAATGCTCTCCATATTTCAGCTTGACAAAGGGATTTTGAAAAGCTCCCCATGGAAAAAGACAAAGTCCTTGGATATTAACTCAGTATGCTAGCATGCCCAATTCGTACTCAGCAAATTGAGCTGTCAGGAGAGTTGAAGTAAGCAAATACACTATTTGTGTGTGTGTATTTAAATGTGTGATAGCTACAAAAGAATTCATTTGGATTGAATTAATAGTTCAAAATTAAATGCACATGATTCTTTATATTGTATTAGGTGGAGGAAAAATACAGGCCACTTCTATAAATGCTTTAAGATTAAATGGCTCCATTTTTTAAAAAATTCCCTTATTAATTTAGAAATCTAGATTTGTACAGTAGCCAACCTGCATAATCATATCAATTGAAAAATAATGTAAATCCATATTACATTTATATTTGAAGTTATTTTCATGTATTTCAAAAGTTATTTATTTGGTTTCATACTATATGGAATTAAGTGCTAAGGGTTATAAAAGTATTCTATTCTAGCAACCAGAAAAGAGCATTGTTAAAATAGAACACAGAATAACCATTACTTCCTCATTTGAGAACATTTGATTGGAAACAGAAATCTTTTTCGCTTTCTTAACTTCTGTACCATCAAAAGTACTTGCGAATCCCTTACTGATAAGATCGCAACTTTTGGTACTAGGAAGGACTTGCTAGTCAAATCCTGTTGTACAAGTTTGGAGGAAAAATGAATCAATACACACATGACAATCCTTACTGTGTATTTGAAGATTGATCCAGGTATTATATGGTGACTGAAAAAAATACCGATGTATTTTCTGGACATAATAGTGTGATTTAAAACTTGGCTGTAGAAAGCTTTAAAAAAAAATCTTCAAATAAATAAATAAATAAAATGTGGCTGTGGTTTTAACATAGGTGCCATTCACTTTGATAAGTCCTGTTGGCTGTCTGCAGGCTGTGACTCCAGAAATGACGTTTCAAATAATCCCACAAGGATCCTTTAATCCTTCACAAAATGGAAATATCAAGGTTTAGTGCCTAGTTGAGAAAATGAAACCCAAAGCTGTCCACATATTACTGATCAGATGCATGTCACACTATTGATTTTCTGAAGTTCTATAAGGGTTCTTTTGGACTATTAATGTTCCTTGACCACAAATCCCTCTGGTCTTGCCATTCATGATACTGTATTTTGCAGCCTTCTTGATTGGCATGACTTTACTTTCAGCTTTTGCATACTTAAAGCCTCGCCTGTCAAGATCTAGCTCAAGTGTCACTTATCCCATGAAGCCAGCACTGACTACCCTAGCACACACTGACTTCTCTCCTTTCTCCGAATTCCATTTGCATGTATGTCATAGGGTGTTAGAAGTTTAGCTGTGCTCTGCTTCACATAATTATTACAATAAAAATAAGCTAAGTGCTTAATATGTTCTGCTTAAGTTTATCCTCACAGAAACCCAGTAAATAAGGTATTATTATTTTTAGTTTACAAATGAGCAAACAAAAGCAGAGAGAGGTTCAACGACTCATCTGAAGCCACAAATATTATGGCCGGACGTGGTGGCTCATGCCTGTAATCCTAGCACTCTGGGAGGCCAAGGCAGGAGGATCACTCAAGGTCAGGAGTCCGAAACCAGCCTGAGCAAGAGCGAGACCCCATCTCTACTAAAAATAGAAAGAAATTAATTGGCCAACTAAAAGTATATAGAAAAAATTAGCTGGGCATGGTGGTGCATGCCTGTAGCCCCAGCTACTCAGGGGGCTGAGGCAGGATGATTGCTTGAGCCCAGGACTTTGAGGTTGCTGTGAGCTAGGCTGACACCATGGCACACCCTAGCCCGGGCAACAGAGTGAGACTCTGTCAAAAAAAAAAAAAAAATTATAAGTGGCTGAGATTTAAAACCAGACTGAGACTCCAGAGCCAAAGATCCTAAACCACTCTTCCATACTGCCTTTTGCAGATGTTTGCCTCCTCTTCCCAACTAAATGTTATATAGTCTTTAAGGATGGAAACCATATCTTATATTTCCCTTTCACTTCCTTAGAGGAATTAGTGTGGTGCAAGGCATATAGTTTTGCTACATAATACTTGCTTGATCCTCAGAAGCTTAGTTCAAGTTCCCTAATTTTTCTTATTTTTCAATTGGTTTTCTTTTGCAGCATGAAATGTATCTTTGCAAATCTTCCCAAATACATTTTGGAATAAACCAGGGTACAAATAATAAATATCCTGTAGTTTCCCCCTTCTTTCACTAACTCTTTTAAAGAAGGAGGAGGGAGGAAAGGAAAAGGAGGAGGAAAAGACATAATCTGGGTTGCCTTTTCAAAAGTTCCCTCAAGGCAGGGTCAACAGCAAAATGGGAAGACAGAACTTCAATGGTTATATGCATGTGCAAATTAGCTAGAGTGCTGTGTCCAGGCAATACCAATCAGCGACAGTCACCATCTCTTTTTGTTTGAGTTTCAGATTTTATCTTGAATTATTCTCTGTATTGAATCTTTCTTTCGCCAAGTCCATAAGTTCCTGAAGACAGAAGGGAATGAGTTCAATGGGTCCTGAATGGGAGAGTGCAGCAGTTACATTCCATTTATTTCATAAGTTCAAATAATGCTTTCTGTTCTTTGAAGATGGAAGGGTGCATAAATGACAGAAAATAGAGGATTTTGAAGCTAATTATTACAGTTAGCAATATCATAATAAACAAGAAGTCATTTCCTCTTCCTGTCTCTGCTGAAAATGTATAATTAAAAGAAATAAAGACCCATCATTGCTCACAAGAAAAGGCAGAAGCCAAGTTCTGAGTCTTAATGTCAGGAACAGCCTGAAACCTCATTCAGAAAATTGGTGAAATGTACTTTGTGGTTCTCTGGTACCCTCCAGTGCTCTGTCCCATTCCTTGAACCATGTAATCTCCAGTCTGGGTCCTCACTTTGCTCCTTCTATAACACTGAGCCAAACACCCTGCTGGGAATAGATTCCCCACCCCATCATTGTTCTTGACTTCCCTGTTGGTGTCCTGTACTGCCATTAGCCACTCAGCCTTGCTACCTTACATTCCCCCTCCGCACTGTAACTACTAACTCTTTATACCTTCCACGGTGAAACAGTTGGCTAGTTTTATAAAATAATGCCCAAGCATTTGCTAATATGGGATAAAGCTAAAAAAGGGGGTTCTTCATACTCTTTTTTGTAATGTGCATTTTTTCTTTGAAAATTAATGTGTATCTTCAGCAAAGTTTTTCAAAGAGAAGGACAATTGTTGAGCAATAAGAATTGCTTAACATAGCAGGGCTTTCTAAAATTCCTCTCTACTCATCTGTTGACTCAAAATCCTCAAAGCAGTTGCTCAACAATCTTTTCTCTCCCTCCTTCAAAATTCTCTCCCAAGTCCACCAGGAATGTTCCTGTCTCCTCGGCCATCCCCACTTTTCCTATCCTCTGGATCTGGTCCTATTTTCCACGAATTGTTCCCTGCCCTTTCCTTTATACAGCCTCCATAAAGCTTTGAATTTTAGTGTAAAATAATAAAGGCTTATAAAATTCAATCACACTGCAACATCCCAATTATACTGTTAATTGCTTTATAAGTATCTGGTAAATAGGCTGCTGGAAAGAGTGATCTCTCTGTATTTTGAATGTCCATAGCTTTTATGTTTTGTTCCATAGACAGCCACTTTATTTCAACAAACATATGACAAGTAACTATTATGGGCAAGATCCTTTCCTAGGTTTTGGGGGGATGTTTAATATAATATTAAATAATACATGGTGAGTCTCTATTTTCAAGGATTGCAGTGTCACTAAAAACTCTTTATCAAAGATAGTTTCATTTGGTAGTTTTTTTATCACCTGTTTTTGTTCAGTCTTCTGAAGTTTTCCACAAACTTCCTAGGGCCAGGATCATGCCTTATACTGTTCCATATTTCCCACAGTGTGACTGTTGTACAAGATGCAGACCAGGAGTGACATAGTTGGGAAAAAAATCTCAAAGCCAATTGTTTCTGTCACCCTCTCCTCTCTGTTTGACTGGGGTCAACAGGGACCTCAACATCCTTCTACCCTGGCACATTCCCAACACTGTCTTTCAATTACTTCTTGTGGTCAAGAACCTGATTAGAAACAACTTCCTTCCTTAAAAAGACACCCAAAGGTGAGTTTCTTTAACCACTCAACTCAGAAAATAAAGGAAGTCATCTGTCTGGATGCAGTTGAGCTGGAAACTGGTCAATGTGAGTTGTTCGTTTTGCACATGGACTGGCCCTTTGCCATACCAACATTCACAGTCATCTGATGGATAGTTTTCAGTTTGTCAGCTAGAAATGGGCTGGGAAAGCAGCTGAAAACAGAGGAAACAGGGCCACATCTTTGGGGAGAAATATTCAAGTTGACAATGTCAAATAGTCTCTGCAACTAGAAATATAGTTAGTGATTCAAAAGCCCAGGCACTCTTGTTATCTCTGTTCCTTGCATCGAATATCATAACCACACAATGAAGCTCTTGGTTTTCTGCATATAATTTTCTCAATAAATCAGACATTCAGCTCCCTAAGGATAAAGAGCTAGATCTTCTCTTCTATCCTCTTTTGTAGCTAGCACAGTGCTAGGCACACAGAAGGTTTGAATTGATTTGCTGGCTAGAATACCCCTAGTTTAATGATGGATCAGATTGCATACAGAAAAGGAAGATATGCTTGTTTTAATCAAATCTCATTTTATTTATGCTTTTTCTTTCTAGGAGATGGTGCTCTTGGCCATAGTTTCATTTTCGCCGTTGTCACTTTTTTAGTATCTGAAGCAACCACAACTTCCAAGCCTTCCTTTAGTAGTCTATTCTCAGTTGCATCTCTTCTTATTTCTGTATTCCTGATATTTACCCCAACCCTTTCCTTTCTTATCTGCAAATGGCTAATCTTAATTCTCCCAAGTTCTGTGAATAATTTATTTCCTGCGTTTATATTGTTACCTTGAATGTATTTATAGACAGGACCTAGGTCCCCACTAGAATAGCCTGTTGTACTTAGCAGCTTCTATCTCCATGAGTCTTTCCTTAGAACATTCTAGTTTCCTTTTTTTGCACTTTATTATTTCATATTTTCTTCTATCTATCTATATTCTTCCTATAGATGTTACAAGAAATACGCACATCATTCCAGATTTTGTCTTTTCAAGGTCAAAATGACATGAATATAATTTTCCATGTTTATCTACAAAGAGGGGACAGGGAAAACAGAGTTTATTGAAATCCATAAATAATATGAAACCACATTTTGTGTATTAATTTGAACTTATCTTCATAGTTTTTTCCTCAGAGATAAAGGAGCCAAACTGACTTGGCTGTTAATTCCATTCCCTGCCTGTTCACTAAATAAGGAAGGAAAAGCAGAGCAGTAATTTAGCAGGTAAAAGGAAGGACAATAAAGCATCTGAACTGTACAACCAATTCCTACATAGTTTTCAGTTGTCTGTATTTTTCTCTTTGGTCTAGACATACACATACACACATGTATACACACCTACTCATGCACATATATCCACTTGTGTAGATTTTTATTTTCTATCTACATTTATCCATCTACTTATTCATCTGTCTGTCTACCTGTCATTTATCTATTTCTCTCTAGCTCTCTCAAAAATGCGGCATTTTATCCCTGAATTAAATATACCAATCTTTGCCACATCCCCCTACACTGTGTATGTGTGCACATGGGTGTACCTCAAAAATTATCTCAAGTGTGACCTATTGACCAAAGTGGTACATCTGCTATGCACATACCTCTTCTGATAGCCTGAGGAGAGGAGAGGGCATGATGGAACACCATAGAAAACAGTTCAACAGGAAAAATGTTCTTACTGAATTTACCCTCAGTTATACAGCACATAGGAACATCTTAACATTAAAAATGCTGTTAATTTAGAACAAAGATTGCTAAAGCAAGGAAGAAAATAGTATAGATAAGATTTTAAGAAGGCTATTTAATGTTTTAAATACTTTTAACAAGGAGAATGATTTCAAGTTCTTTAAAACAACAAACATATAAGAGATTTGCTAGCTGCCAACCATTCCTGTCTACTTGTTAAGGCTCCCCTGGCAAATGAGGTCAGCCTATATGTGGAACAAACACAATTAAGTTATGTGTTACTCAGACATCTTAATTGGGTTGATGGGTAATTGTTTAACTTGTATTTTTTCTCACTCAACTATTTTTAGCAACTCAGTGAAAAGTTGTTCGTTAAAAATATATTTGATTATTTTTAAACCTGGATTTAAGCTGTATTCTAGGATTAAACAATTGAAGATCAGCCTGTTGATGTGTATGAGACTTCCACATACGGCTTGTTTGGAATGTGCTACAACATTCTGCTATGCTCCGTATCATAGTTGTGTACATTGCTAACCTCCCTTACTATACTGGAAGCTCCTTGGCAGGCTTCATAACTAATCCATCTTGGTAACCCCTGCAAAGCCTAGCACAGTGTCTTGCACTTTGTATGCTTTCAGTAAATGCTAAATTAATGAACTGAACTAGCTTCCAAAAGACCTCTCCTAGGCAATACTTCAACATCTATGTTCTCAGTACTTTATGTACTTGAAAGTAACACAACTTCATGTCTTTAAAATGCATTTCATAATTCAGATTTTTCACTATTTCTGACTTGCCTTTTCATCCAACTTAATCTAAGCCAGTGAGGTCATGCTGTTTATCTTTATGCAGAGAAGCCAGACACACATTTGATACCCACCGAAATTCTTTTAAAAGACATATGGAGAAGAATGGATGCAGTTAAAGTTAGTGACAGCATTTGTATATCTATCTCTAATGGACTTAGAAGGGAACTTTGAGATCATCATGTCTCATCCTCTCACTCTAGATGAGAAATGGAGGGCACAGAGTTTTAAATGACTCATCCAAGAACACACACTGACTGTTGGCAGAGCTTACAGTGCAGTCCAAGTGCCTGCCTCTAAGTTTAATGCTCTTTCCAATATAGCAGCTACCTCTGGCCCTTACACTGAGACTATTGCCTTGTCCTCCTGACAGGCTGTTTTGCTTTCAGTCACTTCCCCCTTCCAATTTTTTTTCCATAAACTTTTGCCATATTTGTCTTCCCTGAGCATAGATGTATTCATGACACTTCTCTGCTTCAAAATATGAAATGGTTCCCATAAACTACCAATTTAAGTGGTTCTCAACACGGGACAGTTTTCCCCTAGAGGGAACATTTGGCAATATTTGCAGGCATTTTTGGTTGTCACAACTGAGGGAGGGGGTGTTACTGGCATCTAGTGGGTACAGGCCAGGGATTCTGCTAACCATCCTGGAGTGCACAGGGCAGTCCTCACAACAAAGAAATAACTAGCCCCATATGTCAATAGTGTTGAGGTTGAGAAACCCTGTTCTAGAATTAGAGGATTTTCATGTCTTGATCTCAACTTTCTTTTCCAAACTTATTTTCCAGAACCTTCCCCCACACAGAAAATTCCCATACTTCCTATTTCTAATATATGTTGTATACTTTCCCATTGCTCTGATTTTGCTTAGCTTGGGATGACTTTCTTCATCTGTCCACATTCTTCCTATCTGTTAAAGACCAAACTATATGTGACCTACTCTACAAAAACCTTCCTTGATCCATCTTTTCTCTTTTCAAGCTTCATAGAAATTTGTATGTAGACATTTTTTTTCTTTAAATCTCATAGATTATTTTAGCCAAGTCGGATTGTTAGACTCTGAAACAGCTGTGAGAAAAATGAACACTAAGTTTGGAGCCTAAAGACTTATGACTCCACCATCTATTAAGTGTGTTTGACCTTAGACATGTCATTTCACCTCACTGGGCCTTGTAATTTTCATCACTGAAATAGGACTAAGAATGCCTACTTCCTAAAGGTAGTCAGAAGAGGAAGTAAAATTATATGAATAAAAGTGCTCTGTAAAGTTTTAAAGAATTATGACAATGTGAGGGATTGTTATTTTTATTGCAAGGGGAGCTAGCCCTTGAAAGGCAGGTAAAGCTTCTATTTAACCTTGTGTAGAGAATAAGCAATGCCATTGACCATACTGCAAATTTTCTGGCTGACCTTGGGTAAGGGCAGAGCATATGCTTAAGTCTACTTTAATTTTCCCCATGAAGAGTACAGTATGTTCTTTATGCTTTGCATCTACCCAGCATGGTGGTAAGGAAAACACTTCCTTTCTCTGGAGAAGAAAGAACAGGTGAGTGCACCAGCCAATTATTCAAAACAGGAATGCCAGGGGCAACAAGAGACCTGCAAAACAATTTTTCTGCAGTCAAATACATCCAGCTCATAAAGCATGTCATAATTTACTTCTAATTCCTTTGCAAGGGCATTTTTAGAAGTGTTGTCCTTGCCATCTCAGAATCCCCAGAATGTAGCTGTCCTTTGGTAGCCAAAGTTTGGGAGTAAAATATATGAGTACTAATAAGAAGAAACTGGACTCAGTATTTTTATTCTGGGATGATAACTCGTCATATTTGTGGAAGTCTCGCTCGTTATATTTTGTATAATACTAATACCTGTGGAAATTAAGGCTGGATAAGAGGCCCTGGAGCTTGAGATTATAACTATACAGATGTTTTACACTAGAGGTCACTCTTGCAATCTAAGAACAAAATTCTGAAAATAAGAAAACACAGCAAAACAAAAAGCAAACAACCATCAACAACAACGCCACGACATGCACATGACATGAATGCAAAAATTAAAGATATAGTTTTTCCTTTGAAATCTATGAAGATGACCTTAAAATGATCAAATGAACTGGTAGTGGGGTGGGCAGTCATTATTGAGTTAGGAGAGAGCTAAAAAATAACAATTGCTCTACCTGGCAGGCAGGCAGGTAAGCAGCCACTTCTTCCCTGACTTGGGACATCAGTCCCTAGCTGCAAAGAAGTGATCAGCTTGATATAGATCTAAGTAGACTGGAATGACATACACATTTTAAACCAACTGAGTAACTGGTAAGAGGAATTGTAGGAATTCAATGTAGCAATATAGGGAAGAATAAATGCTCTTTGTGCCTGTCTGTTTAAAGAACAGTAGTTGTTATTGTGAAAATTCATTTCTTAAACAGATGTCAAATGCATAAATGAATGGATTTAGAATCACCCTATGAGTTGTCTCAAGGGCTAGGCACATATTTGTGCACAATAGATCACTATCTATGTGTTCTATGATGTAAAGATTCAAACTCTACTCTTTCTTCTCCATACTCTTCATTCCTCCTGCATGGTGCCTGAGATTCCATCTATCATTCCTTCCTCAGGTTAATGCATTTTACTTTCATTTGTTCCATATTAAAATTTAAAAACTCCCAGGAGAACAAGAGGGATCATAGATAAAGTTATTCCCATAACTCAACCCTCAGTTCATTTTTAAGGTAGATCCTCACTGGGGCACCTGACAGGAAGGCCCAAATGGAGACAGGACATATGACCCCAAAGGGAATATTGATGGGCTCCAGAGGAACGAGAGGACAGGGATGGGTGGGCACCATTGTGGAGTACTTGAGGAGGGAAGGGAGCATTAAAAGGATAACTGGATACTAAAGTTTTCAAATTTTGTATTTAGTACTATGAGAGACTTAAGAACCCAGCCTTTCATCTGTAAATCAAATCAACATGATCACGAAAAGAACTTTTTAAAATTTTTCTATATGAAAGGGGTAAAATAATGAATAGTATTATTACATAGACTCTAATAAATGAATTCTAGACCAGTAATACATCAGAGGAATACTGAAACAGTAAGTTTGATCTTTCTGATATATCCTCTTTCTTAATGATATGCTTAAAACAAAAACAAAGCCATAGAAATGGGCTTTGGTTTCACAACCTGGAATGTTTTGTTTACCAAAGCTCCACTGAGACTTAAGTGCTTTTCAAGAGCTTCAACCCTTGCTGCCTGGGAGAATGACAGATAGCTATGCTGGATTGAGGGAAATCAACTTATAAGATTGGGTCCAGAAGACTAGGTGAGTCATTGAGGGAAATTCTTTTTACAATGTACATCTTTGAAAGAAAATCAGATGATGTCTCAGGTTCTGTTTAAACATGGCAAATGAAGTGATTACATGACTCAATTATCTCCAATAATTCAAGCCCCAAATAGACCTCTCTTGCCTCAGTTTCGGATTTAGCTCTCTGGCAAATTTGTATAGGAAATTGACTTCACCACTCACTTTTCTCTGAACGTAGTGATGCAGCCAAAAGCAGTACAGGAAAAGTGACTCTTCCTGAACAACTTAGACCACTCCAATCTATATTGCTGCTTTTACTGTGCTCTACAACCTTGGGAGATTTTACCCTATCTTATTAACACCAACCACTTCCACAATGAATGAAAATTGGGACAAATTTCTAGAGAGAAAAACTCTGTTGACAAACAAAAAAACAAAAACAAAACCCGGAATATATTTTTTAAAAAGCAGATACTACTGAGAGAAATTCAGTGGCTGCTGGAAGACATTTCTAAGGAGTAATCTATTCCCTTTTACCTAGAAGGCAAAAAGTGACGGCTGAGAATCTGTTCTCTGCAACATGAGCTGACTGCAACTTGGATACTCGAAAACAAAAAAATCTAAGCAGTGACCTAGAGAAAAGGACAAAAAGGCCCAGCAAGTTTATGTTCAGGATGTGTTTCATCCAAAAGAGATAAAATAAAGCCATGTTAGAAATAAGTAAGCCTCTCTAAGAAATGCGTCTCACTTTGTACTAGGACCCTTGAGAAGGTCAAAGGGAAAGCAGGGATTTGTCCAAGCCTAGAAGAGGAGAGATTCCAAACCGCATCCCACAGAGGAATGTGGAAGATGAAGCAAGAGCCATGGTAAATCAAGCTATTGAAGAAAGAGAAATTAACTGGAGGGAAAACACCTGGGTTCTAGTCCAAGCTTATTTACTCATTTTTAATTCTGACACATGACAAATAATTTATCTGTATAACTTGTTATGTCACTAGAATGTATGATCTATGAAGGCAGGGACTTTCATCTGTGACATTCATTGCTGTGTCCCCAGAGCCTGAAAGAGTGATTGACACACAGTAGGCCCTCATAAGTATTTGCTGAAAGACTGAGTGTGGTGCATCTCTGTAATATGTAAAGTGTAATATATCTAGGACTATTGTAAGCATTAGGTGACAGAATGCACGTACAGGGAGCAATCCAGGTTTTGTGGTCTAAAGTTTACACAATTCGAGGGAGAGTGTCGTTAAGAAAAAGAACACAAAGTTACAAATATGAAATTAAGGAGGAGACTGAATATTTTTTAGAATGAGAAAAGAAACCACTTTATGTAACACATTTTAAAAGCTGATAAATGCCACAAATATCACAGAATACAGGGAAAAAACCACAGAATATTTTCTTGAATTAACTGCATGATATACTTCTATAATACTTTTATTCCTTACATGTTTTTATTGCATACACTTTGTTTTTCTCCTCATATGACAATTTTATAACATTTTCTATTGACAGAATGGAAAGATAATTTGATCTTTCCTCTAGCATGTTTGATTGAAATTTTTTTTATATTATTAATAAGTTTAGGAGTTTTCCTAAGCTTTATAACTTGTTATTATTAGTGTCATGTTGGGGAAACATCTACCAATTTTTAAAATCAATTTACTATCCATTTTTTTACAAATATAGAATAATTTTCCACAGACTAGTTCTAGCTCTATATTCAAAGCTTATTTCTCTTACATTCACTTCTACTTCTGTTGCCAAACACTTGAGGACACGTTATTATCCTGAAATGACTACTGGTTCTGTCACCTTGGGTCCTTGGGTTCGTCAGCACTGGGGGTGGTAGGATGATTTTTTTGAAGCGATTTGTTTTTTGTTTTTTGGTTTTTTTTTTGAGACAGAGTCTCACTCTGTTGCCCAGGCTAGAGTGCCGTGGCATCAGCTTAGCTCACAGCAACCTCAAACTCCTGGGCTCAAGCGATCTTTCTGCCTCAGCCTCCCGAGTAGCTGGGACTACAAGCATGCGCCACCATGCCCGGCTAATTTTTCCTATATGTTTTTAGTTGGCCAGTTAGTTTCTTTATATTTTTAGTAGAAACAGGGGTCTCGCTCTTGCTCAGGCCGGTTTTGAACTCCTGACCTTGAGCGATCCTCTCCCGTCGGCCTTCCAGAGTGCTAGGATTACAGGCGTGAGCCACCGCGCCCACCTGGCCTCTTTGAAGTGATTTGATACTGGGGTGGCCAGCATAATTTACATGAGGAAGTAAATGTGAATTCCATAAATATGTCCTACTAAACCCAATTAAATATTTTGCCAGCTCAACTTCTCCTTAGCTAGATATCTAAAATCCCTATGGTAACTCCAGTGCCACTAGATAAGAGGAAAAGTACCTAAATTAAATTCAGTTGAAATATCTGCTGAAAACTTTACAAAAACATATAGTCAGATAAAAGCATCGCTAAGGCTATTCTTGACAGTTTGAAAAGGGCCTATAAGGTTTATGCTTCATTAGCTTCACAGCAAATGGACCTCTGATTAGTGTTCTTTGCAAAGTGCATAGTGTTATACAAATATTGATAATATAATAATAATAATGATAATAATAATGATGGTGATGACAACAATGATGATGATGATTGTCTTACATAAAACATCTTACATTTTTTAGATGGTAACAAGTCATGTGAAATGCCACACTTGGCTATTTATGGGTTAGTTTGATGCTGTGTGCACTTTCCTCCCTTGAACATCTCTGAAAGGAACCAAAGCCTAATGGTCTGACCTGAATCTCAGAAAGCAAGAGGGTAAACTGTTTGCTTGTATAACTATGTCACTGATGCAGTGATTTCATAAAAAATGGTCTCAATAATCCGGCCCCAACAATGTCAAGAATTCCTTGGATTACCACTGTTATTTTTACTATGCAATTTTCCAGAAAAATATATAATGACCAAAAATAGCTATTAACTCATTCATGCTTTGAAATAAATTGGTATTTTATTCATCATCACAGCATTTGCACACAACTCATAAATACCAGTGGTATATATACAAGCAAGACAAAATATTGATTCAGCCTTCGGGTATATTTGTGCGCATATGGCTTTATAAGCCCTTGCACTTTCTAAGCCAATTCTGACCCCAGTAGTGAGTACATTAGAACAGTATCCTTAAGGTGAGCCCAAGGTGTTCACATGTACTCCAAGTCACAGTCTTCTCCCTGCCATGTTTACATAATTCTTACAACTTCTCTGATGAATGGACTTGAACTCCTGTACATTTATTTGGCCAGGGCTATGATATTCTCCTTAATTTTTGCCAGTTCTTCAACTCTTACTATAATACTTGGGGGCTGGGTGTGGTGTCCCATATTTACTCGTTATCAACAAACACATCGTTAGCACTTCATCTGCTTTGAAGCATTACCAATCCTAAACACCAGACTGGGACTTCTTGGCTATTCACCATAATCCATATCAACTACATCCCTTCTAATTATATTTCTCTTTGGATAAGACACACTGGGATGATCACTAATCACCTAGAATCATGCCCTCCAGCTGTGTTAGTCCCCCTCACCCTAGTCCTAGGCTGCCCCATCCTTCCTTCTCCACTGATTTATGTAGCTAAAGCCACACATGCCCCAAGATAAAGATGACCAATTCAGACATTTGCTTCAATTCAGTCATCTATGATTCTCTAGTTATTTAATGTATGAGCCTTATCTCTTCAACTACTAGATTATGAAGTCCTTGAAGAAAGGAACCATGCCTTATGTGTATATCTTCCCACAGTCCTGGATGCATAATGAATATTAACAGATTGTGTTTAAATCTTCCAGAGCAGAGAGTCTGGATAAATGGGGTGGAGAGATAATAGGATTGGGATAGAAGTGGCAGTTAAATGGGAAACCACATCCCAGTCCTCTAACTCTCCTCCTGGACTTAAATGGGGCACTATTAGAGAGGATTGTATGCAGACATATTACATATAGCACAGGCAAAATAGCAATTAAGTACATGGCTTTGGAGTCACGTAGAAAAAAATTTGAATCCTGGTTTCAATTCCCAGCTTTCTCACTTCCTAGTCATAGATATTTGGCCAAGTCATTTATTCTCTCTACTTGAACTTCTTCATTTATACAATTGTGAATGTAATAGTATCTGTAGTATAATGCTTTTGTGATGACTAAAGGAGATGGTATGTTAAAATGCCCAGCACAATGCCTGACTCATAGTAATGCTCTATAAAGGGTAGCTTTTTATATTGTTATAGCTACTTGTTCTGTAACTTGAGGTCTAAACAGGCCATGAGCTTTTATATATGGATAATACATTCCAAGGAGGCAGCTGCATTTCCATTTTTAGATTGTTTTCTATAAACTTCTAATGATAATAATAATAGAAACTAGCATTTTTATTGAACACTTATCCTATGTTGGCTAGATTTCCTACCATAGGAAAAGGTCCATAGGCTAATATCATATAGCTGTAAGCTTCATGGAAGTCATATATGTGCTCTATAAGACATGATTCTCTCTCTTTAGTGGCATGAGGATGGTGAAAGTTTCCTTGGCAGCTGACACATTTTCCCTTGAAAATATGATAATTTTTTTGTTGTTTGACTACCTTACTTATCTATTGATTCATAAAATACTGTTAGAATCATTATCTACCAAGATTAGACCAAAAGCTTTTTACATTGGAATTCAAAGTAGGAGCATTTAGAAGCAATTTTTCATAACTTTAAGAACACCATCACTTACGATATTTGTCTCTGAAATTTTCAAGATACTATGTGGGGAGCTATGTACACAGTTGCTAAGGAAACTAGCTACATGATATAACAGCTCTTGGGAAATGAAGCTAACCTTCCTCAACATTTGGTGTTTGTTGCTACCTCAACTCGCTAATGATTCCCAGGAAGAGAGAGAAAGAAAAAAATCTCATTTCCAGGAGGAAAGAAGTCTTATTGGTCATTTCTTCCTTTTATAAACCACAGCCCCGGCAAATGAAATCTTAGTCAACTCATCATGTTAGGCCTAGTGTCCTAATGATGTGATTACTAAAAGGTGTCTTATTTGGATCTGCCTTTTCGTTGTTAGTTTCTCCTTAGATTTTTCAATATCATCTGATGTGGTGTTGCTGCTGCTGTTCCAGTTATATATATATATATATATATATATATATATATATTATTTCATTATATTATGGGGGTACAGATTGCTCCAGTTATATTAATATAAAGTCACAAGAGAGGTGAACATGGGGACCTATTCCAGATGAAAGAGTAATTGGGGGCATATTTCCACTGACATGGGATCTCAGGAGGGGATAAGGTAGGGACAGAGATAAGGGGATATGTAAGCAACATAGTCCAACCAGAATAAAAGATCAAGGGGTCAGGAGTCTTGTGTGTAGTTCAAGCTATGGGGCATGGGACAACTCATTTAATCCCTCTGGGCTTTAGTTTCCTCCTCTGCTAAAGGTAGGTGATAATGTTTACTTAATTTCACAGGTTTGATGTGAGGATCAAATGTTTCATCTCCCTCTACCTCCATATTCAATTAATCATAAAAAGGTTGATGGTTGTATGTACCAAATATTTTTTGAACTTCTCCATTCCTTTCCACCCCGCCTATAGCAGCTTAAAGTACTTTCCCCTTCTTACCTGGATTACTCTAATTGCCTCCTAACTTCTTGTGGTAGATTTAATAAGGCAACAACTTCTTTACAGGTCTTCCAATCAAGGGATGGACTCTATTTCCCTATCCCTGAATGTGAGCTGGTCTGATGACTTGTTTTGACCAATAGAATGTGGCAAAAGTGACACTGTGCAACTTCTGAGCAAGGCCTCATGAGCCTTTGTAGCTTCTGCTTTTATTTAATCTCTTGTTGCCCTGAGAGTGCCATGTGTATTAGTTTCCTACTGCTGCTATAACAGTCAAAAACCACAAACTTAGTGGCTTAAAATTACATAAATTTATTTTATAGTTCTGAAGGTCAGAAGTAAAAAATCACTCACTGCATTAACCTCAAGGTGTCAGCAGGGCTGCTTTTCTTACAGAGATTTGGGGGATAATGTTTCCTTCCATTTCCCAGCTTCTATAGACCACCTGTATTCCTCAGCTCATGGTCCCTTCCTCCAGCTTCAAAGCCAGCAGTGTAGCATCTTCAAATCCCTATCCAACTCTCTCACCTCTGCTTCTGTCATCACATATCCTTCTCTGACTCTGATCCTTCTGTCTTCCTCTTATAAAGACCCCTGTGATTGGATTTGGCACATCCAGATAATCTAGGATAATCTTCACATCTCAAGACCCTTAACTTAATCACACCTGCAATTTTTTTTTAACTATGTAAACATGGTATCTTCCCAAATTCTGTGAATTAGGACACTAACACTTTTGGGGAGCCATTATTCTGCCTGCCATACCATATAAAGAAGCATGGCCTACCCTTTTTGAAGATGAAAACCCATGGGACTAGAGAAGCCCAGAAAAACAGCTAGCACAAATGATCAGACTTTTGAATGAGGGCCCATGGGAGATCAGCGGAAGAATAGCCCAGCTGAGTACAGTCCAAATTGCTGATTCATAGAATCTTTAGCAAACAAATAGTTTACTAAATTTTGAGTTTTTAAAAAAAAATTTAAATGATACATTGGTTTCTCTGGATCCAGGCTTACTACCTATTTAATTCCTTTTCCATACTACTACTAGACTGATTTTTCTAAAATGAAATTCTGATTTCACTCCCTTGCTTGAAAGCTTACAATAGCTTCCCCGGCCATCAGGATAAAGTCACAGTTGCTTAGCATGGTATTCAAGGCCCTCCGCAACCCTACTAGTGCCTATCTCTCTAAGCTTTTCTTTCATTTAAGCATTCATTTCTCTGAAATGTGTTCTGTTGCATCATTGAAATGCTAGCTCTTGGTACTGTATATTGCTTTGCAATAGTCTGGGTATAGGTCTATTTCCCTTACTAGACTGGGAACTCAACGCCATGGATGTTTCTTCGCTCATATATGTAATCGCAGCACTTAGCACAGCA
The DNA here is from genome assembly GCA_008086735.1 of Cheirogaleus medius. NCBI lineage: Eukaryota > Metazoa > Chordata > Mammalia > Primates > Cheirogaleidae > Cheirogaleus > Cheirogaleus medius. The sequence goes on along the minus strand of VBSM01003151.1, from coordinate 2,356,729 downwards.
CCTGGGATATAGTAGTACTCAATAATTTCACAAATTATTAGTTTCTTACATTTTATAGATCATATTAATCAACTTATTAAAATCTGGGTGAGATTCTCCAAAGAACTAGCTGACATCTCAGTGGCTTAGCTACCAAGCACTTGCTAGCTGTGTAACTATGGACAGATTATTTCAATTCTCTGTGCCTTAGTTTCTCCACCTGTAAAATGGAGATAAAATTAGTACCTACCCCAGAGTTGTTGTGGGGAATAAATGAATGAATGTATGTTAAGAGCTTAGAAGCATGCTTGGCACAAAGCGCTATGTAAAGACTAATTATGATAATTGTGGCAGTGGTGCTTGTAGTGGTGATGGTGGTTGTTACCCTCCACAGTCCATGAGGGTAACGTGAACTCAGTTGAAGATTAGCCTGTACAAAAGATGTTAGGAATGTAATCTGAAATATTACCAACAAAACTGATTACAGAATATACTCTAAAACAGTTATAAATTATTTCTATTTGTAGAATAAAATATTGCATTTCAGTGACAATCTAGTGGAAAACTTGTCACCTGTCTCACTTTGTTCATTGTCTTTCAGCTGTTTGATAACTGTGTGTCAATTGTAAATTCCATCCTATCTGGTATAGAATTGACTTTTATTCCCCTTAATCCCACCCTCCTTCATGGAAAAAGCAGTTTTTCTATCTGCAGTTCATCTCATTACTAGCTTATTCCATATAAATTTGTGGTCTTTTGACTTAAAAAAAAAACTGTTATAATGTAAGCCTGATTCCCTCATATCATCTGAGTAAAATCTTTAGCATTTGTTTATTTTTATATCTATATGATAGTCACGATTTTACCTTTTTCTGAAAATTATCTTTTAAGTTGTAACCCAGAAGGTGAATCAGAAGTGGCAACAGAACTATGCTGACACCATTTTTGTAATATTAATTTTGATCTCTATTAATTTTGTTTTGGTTTCTGGCCAATAAATTGCTTCCCACTGAGAATTTGGTTTTATGGTCTGACCATTTAGTGATCTCTGTAAATGGATTACTGGTTTTTAGACATCTTTGTTGTCAGAGAAACAACAGAGAATCTGATTTGTTAGCCCTTTAGATTGAGAATTTTATTGTATAATTTGATCATTTGATGATCTGTGTAAGTAGATTAATAGTTGTATAGCAGTGGTCCCCAACCATTTTGGCACCAAGGACTGGTTTCATGGAAGATAATTTTTCCACAGACTGGGGGTAGGGGGGATGGTTTCGGGATGATTCAGCGCATTACATTTATTGTGCAGTCAAATCTCTCTGCGAATGATGGTCTGTATTTGCAGCTGCTCCCCAGCACTAGCATCACCGCCTCAGCTCCGCCTTAGATCATCGGGCATTAGATCCTCACAAGGAGCCCGCAACCTAGATCCCCCACATGCACAGTTTACAGTAGGGTTCACGCTCCTATGAGAGTCTAATGCCACTGCTGATCTGACAGGAGGCGGAGCTCAGGTGGTGATATTAGCCCATGGGGAGCAGCTGTAAATACAGATCAAGCTTTGCTCCTTTGCCCACTGCTCACCTCTTGTTGGGCAGCCTGGTTCCTGACAGCAAATGGACCAGTACCAATCTGAGGCCTGGGGGTTGGGGACTGCAGTTGTATAGAGACCTTGGGTCTATTAGGTGAGAGAATTTGGTTTGTTAGTCTTTTCTGCTTGTTCGTTTGTCAAGTTCGATTAAGAATTGAAGAATGGGAAAAGACCGTCTCTTTGATTTAGACCAATGAGTTATGTGCTTCTGTGTTTACTTTTGACCCACAGCTAAAATTTTAGAAATGAAACAAGAAGCTCTCACTGTGCCTGCATGGCTAAATGTTTGTACTTCAGAAGGGACTTTATTTCTCTTTATGTAAGGATGTTCTATGGACTGAAATGTGTCCTGCCAAAATTCATATGTTGAAGCTCTAACCCTCAATGTGACTATATCTGGAGGTAGGGTCTATAGGAGGTAATTAAGGCTAAATGAAGTCATAAAGGTGGAGCCCTTATCTAATGGGACTGTGACCAAAGAAGAGGTAATGTGAGCCCACAGCAAGATGGCGGCCATGTATAAGGCAAGAGAAAAGACCTCAGAATGAAACCTATCCTGCTGGCACCCTGATTTTAGACTTCCCAGACTCCAGAACTGTGAGAAATAAATTTGTGTTGTTCAAGCCACCCAGTTTATGGTATTTTGTTATGACAGCCTGAGCAGACTAAGAGAGAGTGTAGTATTTTCCTATATTTGGGTGGTATTTAAAAAAAAAATTATATAAATTTGAGAAGTACAATCTCTTAAATAAAAGATTGGCTTATAGACATAAATAAGTGCTTATATAATTAGAATATTCCTAAAATTCCCAGAAAATAAGAAAATTGAACTTCTAATATTTTCAGTGTGCTAGATTTAAAAAGTATTCTAACAGAATTCAGAAAGAAATTCAGAAATGTTTTACAAATTCAAGTTCACATAATTTAGGTAAGTCCTTGGCAAAAGAGATTAGTTGAATATTTTTGGTTTATTAAAAGAGCAATGTGTTCTCTGATTTATTAGTGTTAAGTATAAGTATATATTTTATTCTACTTGGGCATGTTCTTCCTAAATTTATACAGGCTTATTGATGAAATAAGCTAACACTCCATCTACTTAATGTTTAAGATTATAAAGAATGTAAATATGTGTTTAATCAAATTAAATCATTATTCAAACATTATTTCAACATTAATTATGTTTTATAGTATGTCAGCTTGAAGATAATTGCCAAGATTTTTAGGTAACTTGAAACCTTAAGCTGATGTTATTTTGAGTTAATTAATAGTCATTAGACATCTAGATCACTTCTAAACAAGCTAGAATGCTGAAACATTGATTACTAATATTAAGCTTATATTCTTTTGCTTCTTATTTTTATATGCTAAGAGAGATAATATATTTGAGTCTGTTAATGAGTACATTCATTTTGCCACTTTGAGAAATAATATAAAGTACGGCTGTAGAAAGTTATATTATACGTACTCATGAGTTCTGCTGGACAGCAAGGATGGACTGCAAGGAAGTTTACTCTGTGAAATAGAAATTACTTTGGTTAAAAGTTAAAATTAATTTACATGAATGAGACTATGTTGGAATAGTAGTTTCAGAGAAATACCCCTGTGTATATTTTTATTTTCCAAGGAAAAGAGTAGTTTTTTTCTAAAGGATTTTTTGGATTTTAGTCTCCAAATTCCTTTGTGCTCTTAAAGCTTATTGAGGACCCCAAAGAGCTTTTTTTGGTGGGTTCTAACTATTGATACTTACTATATTGTAAATAGGAACTGAGAAATTTTTAAAATATACTTATTGATGCATTCAAAAATAGCAGCAATGAGCACATTGCATGGAACTAAGTAATATTATGAAATTAATTCTGACCATGTGGACATCCTGAGATGGGTCTCAAAGTAAAGTGTCAGTTAATTCCAGAATATGAAAGAATGTAATAAAGGACAAAAGTTTGAAATAAATTTTGTTTGCCTTGGTTCATAATATCTGAGATTGAAAAATTGTGAACTGTGTTAAAAATCTTAGCAGAGTTTGCTTAATTTTGATGGGCTTGTCTCCTTGATCCATTACCTTCACCTAAGATATGAAGGGCTATTTGTTATTATTGTGGTTGCTGTTGTTGCCTTTTGTTAATCTTCTTAGATAACAAAAATTTGTGTCATACCAGAATAGAATTCTATGATTTATGTTGACTTTATAATGTCCTTGATTATTTAAGAAAATGAAGTTTTCTCATTTAGGAAAGAGCTAAGGTTCATTACAATCATGTTATCATCTATGTTTTTCTCTTAATGTTTTATTGCTACTTTGAAATGAGTAGCTAAGTATTGTTTCCAGGCACCTGTGATCCAAGTTTTAATGTTAAATGTTCAAATACCCTGACAATTTTTTATTTTTGCCTTCTCAAAATCTAATCTTAGATATAAAACTTTCAGTTTATCTTTTACACCTGCAATAACCTTTAAAGGCCCCATGGAAGGGCACAAAGATTTGTCCTTTCACCTTGTAAAAAGAGAGGTGATAAAAATAATTAGGTTTATTTGATATGTTACTATTGATGAGTTATATGAGAAGAGTTTTCAAATAAGAAAAGATGCTCAGCCTTCTCTAAGTTAAATTTGTATGGGCAAAATATTATTACTATATTTCAGAAATTGCATATTGTATGGGAAGTTCCAAGGGATTTGTCAAAGCCCTTGCTGTCCATGATTTCTCTTTATTGGAGTCCTGATGGTTCTTTGCTTGATATTAGATGACAGCAGTATAGTGTTATTAGCCATACTTTCAGTTGTTTTAAAAATATTAACATGGTCACAATTTTGCTTTTTAAGTTAAGCAATTCACAGGGCAGTGGATTTCAAATGAGGATTCACATCACTTACCTATGTAGTTTTATTCATAGACAGATGTTTGGGATGTACTCTGGACTTATTGAATCTCTTTACTTGATATTCATATATTCTTGGAATATTCTTACTATATGCTTGGTATATTTATTGCATATTACATAAGACTCATTATATGTTATAGCTTAATACTTTTTCTCTGTGAAGAATATATTCATCCATTTTTATAAATTAGATGTAATATTCACTATCTTCTTTAAAAACAAGATTAATCACTCTATAATTATTTTGTCTAAAACTCTTTTGGACTGAGTTTACTATTTTGTTTTGCATGTCAAAGAAACAATGAAATTTCCACATCAGTTGCATTATTATTGTAATAAATGCTCATTAGATCTTTCACTTTTGAAAGTTTTCAGTAATAATTAACCACAACCATTTTAAGTCTTTTGTCATATATAGAAGATTTTGTTTGTTTTACTCTGATGCTTTCTTGAAAGCATTTACAATCAGCTACAGGCCTGAGTGTTCCATCTTTAATAAAGAAAGGCTGTCTCAGAACCCCATGGAAAAGGATTATGCCAGATACTTTTGAGTACAGGCTTCTGCTAATATAAGATCCTGTGGAACAAGAATAATTTACATAAGACTGAATGATATGATGTGATTTTTTTTCAGAATTTTGTTGATGTTTTAATGTTCTATTTTCAAGATGTATATAAAGAAGACTTTTTTCTTTCCCTTTAAGCTATTGTTGGGACTCAGAACATGATATTTTAAAGTATGGCACCTTGGCATGCTGAGTACTTTCAACTGAAGGGAATTGAGAAGACCTCGGAAGCAAGGTATTTCTGACATTCTCCCATCCTTCTGTCTCCCATCCCTTTTTCTCCGCCAAAGCAAGTCATGAAAACCAGAATTCTACTATAACCCAAGGCAGGTCATAAAAAACTAGAACCCCAATCCTCCAAAGTAAGCTATAAAACCTAGAAAGGTCACTCTCTCCCTTCTCCTTTCTCCCATGAAGGCCCTCACTTCAGAGGGTTCCTGCTCCATGCCCAGGAGGAAGGAATTCTACACAGAGAGGCCAAGAAGAATCTGAATGTACAGGCCTTGCTAGGTTCCCCCACTCGGTCTATGACCATTAAATCACACCCTTTGTCCAATCACATTTTTACACAGCTGTCCAAATTTCATCGTATAAAGAGACCATTTTCCATAGGTTTTTGGCTCTTCATTTCTGAAGGATCTCAGGTCATATAAAACTTTGATTAAATAAATTTATTATGCTTTTCCCTTGTTAACCTGTCTTTTATTACGGGAGTGTTGGCTATGACCCTTATGATGAGTGAGGAGAGATATCATACCTTTCCACTCCTACATTTCTGGCACTCAACGTGACATAGCTGACACACCCGACTTGCTCTGAAGCCTGCAGATGAGATCCTGGGACAACTGACCAAAAGCCAGCAGGAGAAAAATATTTATTTGGATTGTGACTCTTGTGCAAACATGGTTTGGGGGTACCCATTTCTAATTGATCTTTCTTATCCCAGGGACAGCTACTTCCCATTTGTCCTGATTTGTGTCCTGGGTGTTTGGCTTTGTGACCAGTGAGAAAACTCTCTTTGGTTTCTGCCAGCTAGGAGTAGCAAGTGTTGGCTTGTATCAGGCAACCAGTTTAATAGGCTGGGGGCTGAAACATTCTCTTTGTCCAATCATGCCAGCTTTCAGGAGAGTTTGTCTTAATATGAAGTCCCAGTCCATAAAGGGCTTTTA